>MCFG01000039.1:35000-145000 GCA_002104895.1 Anaeromyces robustus | reverse complement strand
TTATAATTTACGTTCATAGTTCATATGTGGGGCATGGTTACTGGAACCATTTATAATGTGCGCGTATGAGTTAAGTGCAAATATAAAATATATGATTGTACAAAGAGTATCGACTCCGTAATAATATTTAATATTTAATATGATTATATGTTCCAATGTGCTTATATGAAAAGTTCATAGAAAAAAAAGTAATAATTAATAATTAACGATTGTTAATAATAATTATAAATATATTAATTAGCAATTAACAATTATTAACAACCAAGTTTATAAACTATTATAAAATATTTTAAAATTGTATAAATTTTTAATAAATCCATTTTTAATTTAATATCATATAATATATAATATAATAAATATCAATAATTTATTATTTATTTAAAACAATATTTAATTCTATATTTTTAAGTTATATAATATATGCATATTCTTATTGACAAAATAAAGTTAATTCTATGTACGTAAGACATATTTTATTTAAAATATTTATAATAATGAAAAGTTTATTATTTTATTATTATTGTAAATTTTTTTATTGTATTTTAAATAAAATATATATTTTATTATTGTATTTTTTCTTTTAATAATAGTTAGATTTATTTATGTAATTATAAGGGGTTATTATATATATAAAATGAAATCAGATAGGTGAATTATAATTGTAATTTAAAAATTTATTTCGAAATTTTATAAATAATTTTTTTCGAAATTATTAAAAATAAAGAAAAAAAAATTTTTTTTATTTCTTTTTTCTTTTTCTTTTCTTTGATAATATATACATATTTATACATAGTCACGACTGATTAGACTATATACAAAAAGATCATAAAATACTCCATTATTTTCATTTCCTCTTCCAGATCGATTATGATGTCTATGTCTTGTTGTAGGAGGTTTCAATTTATCAACTTTATCACTATTTTTAGATGAATCATTTTCTGTAATATAATAAAAACTTTGTCTTTCAATTCCTTCTAACATAAATTCATATTTCTTTAATATCATTTTACCTGGATTATTATTAGGCCTTATTTTAACTATAATTCTATTTAATCGAACATCATAAAATAAGAAATTTAACATTCTTGGTAAGGCTTGATTCATTAATCCTCTTTTTTGAAATCTTACTCCAATCCAAAAATGTAATTCACCTTGACGATTAAACCAATCAATATTAAGTAAACCTATTACACCTATAGGAACTTTTTCATATGTAATAAAATATAAAAAACTTTTTTCTATGGTATCTTCTTCGACATTATTTTTATTTTTATTATAATTGTTATATGTTTTTTCTTTAGAATTAATAATAGCATATATATAATCAGTTTCTACTATTTTTATTGTTCTTTTTTTAATAAATTCTACAACATCATTAATACTATGAATTCTTTGAAAATATGGAATATGTTCACTCATCACACGACGATTTTCATTGATTAATTTAAAAAGAAAAGGTGCTGCTGCTGATTTAATTTCAATTAATTTTAATTGAGGTGATATCACCATAGTATGTTTACCTTTCTCTTGTCCTTTATCCGTTCCTTTTACAATGTCATTATTATTATTTTTACTATTAATATTTTTATTATTGTTATCAATAGAAACAGTTTTTCCTGTTGTAATTTTATTATTTAATTTTTTATTAATTATGTTATTAATATTATTATTATCATTTTTATTTGCTTCATTTACATTTTCTATTTTTACTTCTTCATTCATAACAACATTCATATTATATTTATTATTAAATAAAAGAAATTATAATAGATAAAAAAAAAAAACAAAAACAAAATGTGGATAGTAATAGTTATTAATAATAATAAATATGATTTTATTAATAATATTTTTAATAATAATAATAATAAAAAAGGTTATAATAAAAAAGGTTATAATAAAAAAGGTTATAATAAAAAAGGTTATAATAAGATAATTAATTTCATAATATATAAATTATAAATAATAATATATAATTATTTTTAGCATTTTTAATTTACATATGATTTAATAAAATTTATATGGTACACTTTATGTGAAAAATTTTAAAATATTTAAAATAAAATAGTAAAAGTTAAAGTAGTACGAAAATTTTATAATATATATATAATATTTATTATTTAATATTATAAAAAATTTTTTATTATTAAATATTATATATTAAATAAATAAAACAGATATAAATAGTATTTTTCTTTTAAGGTTGTTTGTATCTTTGAAATTCACCCTACTCTTTATAGCTTAAAATAATTATTATATAAAAATAATTATGAAAGAATATTTAATATGGAAAAAAAAAATAATTATTAAAAGTTTTTTACTTTATATATTTATCTTATATTTACTATTAATAAATAGTTAATTATACTATAATTAATATTAATATTTAGGTATAAATGTATGTTAAGTATATAATAAATTTGAAATTCATTGGTTAATATTATCCAATCAAAATTGAATATATTATTTATATATCTTTTTTTCATATAAAAAAATATTTTATTTTACCAATATTTAAATTCAGTTAAATAAAAAATATTGAAAAAAAGATATAAAAAAAGATATACAAATAAATAGAGTATGAAGAATAAAATGATTTAAAAAAAAAAAAAAAAAAAAAAAAAAAAGAATAAAATAAAAGAGAAAAAAAGATTATAGTTAATTATTATTTGGAGATATTTTTTTCAAGTATATATTTTACTATAATCTTTAAATAAATAAACGCAAGTTTCGCGATATGAAAATGTGATAATTGCATTGTAGTATTTAAGTTTTATATAAAATAAAACTGCTTGCAAAATTAAACTAACTGCTGTTTGAGGCGTTGTTAATCACTTTTTTTCAAAGATTCAACGTTATAGGTATGCAGTTGACATTTTTATTTTTGTTTTCTTAAACAAAAATAAAGAAACTTATATTGAAAATTTTAATAATATTTTAATCTTGTTAAATATTATTGATATTTTTATGTTTATATATATATTTTAATTTATAAACATATAATATTATTTATATTATCATTTAAGGAATTATTTAGAAAAATAAAAAATTTATAAAACAAGATCAGAAAATATAATATATAATAATAATAGATTTTGTTTTATTATTTACTTTTTAAAAATATATAACGTATTATTTATATAATACTTATTGTTTTATTATTATTATTATTATTTTTTATTTATAAATTTGAAAAATATTTTATTTTTATTTCTTAAATCACATTAAATTATTTAAATTATTATTGTATTATTTTTTTATTATTATTTAAAGTAATATAGAATATTTTTATTAATAATTCTATTAAACAAATGAATAGAAAATAATATTTTATCATAATGTCACTATTGTATTATTATATAATAGTGTGTGTTATATGAGACCAAAAATTGATGTCCTGTTTATACACATATATATATCTTATTAAATATTTTTTATTCCTATATTAACTACGAAAATAATAATGGAAAATATATATATATATATATATATATATTTTTTTTTTTTTTTTTTTTTTCATTTTTATAAGTTCGTAAGTTAATAACTGAAAGAAATTTACGTATGATATTCATAATCAAAAAATTTTGTTACTATTCTATATTTTTATTGTCTTAACTGTCTAATGTTTTTATGTTACAGTAATTTTTTCATTCATATTAAATTTTTTTCTTATAAAATAAAAAAAAAGATATATTGTATGAAAAGAATAATTAATAAATTTAATTTTTAATTATTATAATATTATTTAAGCTTTTTTATTTTTAAAATTAATTTTATTGATAACTATTTTTAGTATAAAATGATAATCTTAAAAATAAAGTATTTTAGTTTTTTTATATTCAAATTTTTTAATTATTCAATTTTTTATGGTTTAATCATATATATCATTGGAATTAGCAGGTGAATAGATTTATTATTATTATAGTTTCCTTCAATATTTAATATATAATATCGATTACCATAAAGTTTAAAATATTCATATTTATATTTGATTGTTTTTAATAACTATAATAAATAATAATAATAATAATAATTATTATTATTATTGTTATATATATATATATATATATTTTTGTTTTTATATTCATTCATTTTTTATCATTTTATAATCGTTTTTCTTTAATTATTTGTCAAATAATTAAAATAAAATAAAAACAAAAAGATAAAGATTTTTAAATTTTTCATTTTTTTTTTTTTTTTTATTTTTTCATTTTTTTTTCATTTTTTATTTTTTCATTTTTTTTTCATTATTTTTTTTTTATATAATATATATCAATTTTAATGTTTTTTCCATGAATATTAAAGTAAAATATAAATAAATATATTTATATACATTATCATTAACATAATAATTATAAATATAATAAAATTAACTATAAATTTTTTATTTTTTTTTTCTAAATTTTTTTTTTCATTATTTATATATCGAAAAAAAGTCAAAATGGCACATATAGTACATAATAATAACAATAATTTAAAAGAAGGTTTATAGTTCATATTTATTATTTACGTTATTATTATTGTTGATTTATATAATCGATTTTAATTTTATAATTATGGAATTTAATATATATAAAAACAGAAAAAAAAAAAAAAGAAATAGTTATTTTTTTATGATTAATATTTTTTTTTTGTTATGTGTGACATAATAAAAATTCGTTAATTTAATTATTAATGTAATAATATTTATTTTTATTAATTATTTTTATTACATTATTATTTTTAATTTTAATATAAATGTCGATATAAAAATATGTAATCTATTTAGTATCCACAAGGTATTTCATTTTTAATATATATTATATAAATATTAATGCAATAATACAAATATATATATTGTATAATAATAATAATAATAATGTATTTTTATTTTTTTTCCTTTTCTTTATTTTATTTTCTGTAAAATAATTATTTTATATATACTTTATATATAAATATTTATTTCTAATAAGTAATAATAATAATTGTGGATATTATGTGGAAGATTTTCAACCTACAGGTTTATATAGAATTAGAGAAGATGAAGAAACTCTAGATGAAAATTCTTCAATAAAAAAGTTTAATTCAAATTTATTATCAAAATTTTCAAATGAATCACTTTACAGTTTTAGTTTTTCTTCAAATAATGGTGATTATCAAAAAATTTCTTCTCGTTTAGATACTTATAATAGAAATTATAATTATTATCATGGAATGCTATCAGCTTCATTAAGATCAGCATCTTTCAGAAAACCTTCACCACTTTGTAATTTTGTATCTACAGCAGATCAAGAAAATTTAAAACCAAAATTTGGACATATAACAGAACAACAAGAAGGAAATAATAATGGTATAAATGGACAATATAATAGTCCTGAACCTATAAGTAATCATCAATCTTCCTCTTCCTTTTTAAATAGTAATATTAATGTAATTATTGAGGAAGAACCTTCTGATGAAAATGATCAAAAGTCTCCAACATCTAATAATTTTAAAAATTCATCCGATACTACAACTACTATTACTACTAATATTTCAAATTCTCTATCAGGAAATAAAAAATTATTTGGAAATCAAAAATTAAATTTAAATATTAACACTCGTAATTTAAATAAAGATTATGGTAATACACCTACTGTTTGTAATTATCGATCACCTTTAAGAATATCGGAACAATCTCAAGCTACCATTACTACAGATAGTAATTTAAAAATTTTAACTGTTAATGATATATTTTGTGGATTAATAAAAAATACTAGTAAAGATAAAATTGTTGGGAAACCTGTTATTAATATTTTATTTGGTATTAATGAAGATTCTGTAAATAGTGAAACAATAGATTTATATAATAACAATAATAATAACAATAACAACAATAATAATAATGAAAATAATGGAAAAATGAATAATTTCATAGAATCTATTAAAAAATATACTGAAAAACATTTAAGACATCAAAAGGATAGTATTATTAATGCTATTAAAAAAGATCAAGAAGCATCTGTAGAATATGGAATAACGTTAAAATCAGCTAATGGAGAAACACCTGATTCACCTTTCTTTTTCACTTCTTCCACTACTAATAATAAATCTAAACTTTCTGATTCTGATTCTGAAGCATATTTAAACGACAAAGTTTTAATTTGTGGTCAAGTGGTAAAATATATATATAATAAGATAGAATAATGATATCTTATAATTGATGATATATAATTTTTTTTATTTTTTTATTTTTTTTTTATTTTTATCATTTTTATTTTTATTATTCTAATTATTAATATTTTTATTTTAATTTATTATTTTATTTATTAAAAATTATATATATTTAATTTCTGTCATTCTCTTAATTTGTATATATGACATATTATAAAAAATAAATTAGGTTAGAATTAAAAGTTATGATAAAAATGGTGATGGGGAATCAGCAAAATCTGTTTCTATATGGTTAAAAAGAAAATCATTTAAACAAGATAATGGTTATTCATTTTATTATATTTGGGTATTGGAAGAAGTAAAAGATAAAGTTGTTGATTTTGAAATTGATAGTGAGGTAACGATAAATAAATATTTAATTATAAATAAATATATATATTTATTATGGAAAATATTTATAATAGATAATAAATACTTTGTATAAAAAGGAATATTTTTGAAAATTGTTAAATTTTTACTTACGTGTATAAAAAAAAATCATATTTCTTCTTCTTCTTCTTCTTTTTCTTATTATTATTATTATATTGAAAATGATTTTTTTTAAAGGGTAATATATTAGACTCTAGTAGAAGTTGTAGAGATGTTTTTGGATATTATAGAGAAGATATTAAAAATATGAAAATAAAAATTCAAGATTTAATTCCTGGTATTAATGGATCAGATAATATTGTTAATACTATTATTAAAATGAAAAATTTCAGTGGTAAATCAAAAGATGATATATATTTCCCAGTGAGTACAAGTATAAGTGAAGTTAATAATAAAGAAGAATATTTATGTGATGATATTAAAAAATCATCATCAACATCTAATTTATCTGTTTCATCTTCATTAAGTTCATTATCTACAATAGATGAAGAATGTAATCAATATCATATTTGTGTTACTGCTATTCCAAATATTTCTGGTATCATTGTTACAGATTATCGTGGTATTATAAAAACATGTAATAATATTTTTGCTACTCATCTTTTAGGTTTTAATGCTTCAGAACTCATTGATAAAGATATTACTGAAATTATGCCTCATTTTTGGGGTATTGTAGATAATATGAATGAAGAAGATCAACAATTATTAGATAATGGTGGTATTTTGTCAGCTTCTTATTGTAAAAAAAGAGCTAATGATTTCCTTATTAGTTCAGCATTACCTGAAAATACTTCTCGTAGTGGATTTAAAGATTTTAATATAAATACATATAATAATAATCGATTTAATAGTATAAAGTCTGCTGGTGTGGTTATTAAAACTCTTGAAAGTTCTATTAATGAATTACAAGTTAAAACTAATGGTGTTGTTATTTATCATAAGGATGGTTCAGCTATTAATGTAAATATTAAAATGAGAAAATTCTTACGAGAACATTCAGCAAATTCTCTTTCATCCAATAAGAATAATAATGAGGAAGCCGTTTATGCTATTTGGATTATGTATAGTAGAGTTTATAGTGAAAGTAGTTCACCAAATTCAGCTAAACCTCTTACAGACGATGATAAAAATCAAAGTGGTTATAATAAATTTAGAGAAATAGATATTCAAGAAAGAATAGATCATTTTATTAAAAAAATGGATGAACTTGAATCTTCATCTACTCCTTCTCCAGTTTCAGGTGGATTAGTAGGTGATGTTAAAGAAAAATTAAATTTAAAATCAGAAGAAGAAGAAAAAGTAAAAGAACCAGAATATCAATGGACTAAACCAACTTCAATTGATGAATTTGAAATTGTAGATAAATTAGGTGATGGAGCTTATGGTGTTGTAAAATTAGCTTATAGAAAGAATGATCCTAAACAAGAAGTTATTATTTATTTATTATTATTATTATATTTAATTTTTAATTTTAATTATATTATTAATTGATTATTTTTATCTTTTTTTTTTACAATAATAAAATAATATATATATATATATATATATATAATTATTGTAGAAAGTTGTTATTAAATATATTTTAAAAAATAAAATTTTACCCGATTTTTGGATAGAAGATGAGGAATTAGGAAAAGTTCCAAAAGAAATTTCTATTTTAAATGAAATAAAGAAAAAGAGAGATAATCAAGAAGTATATATTGTTAATATGATAGACTATTTTGAAGATAAAGATAATTATTATTTAATTACAAAACAACATGGTTTTGGTATAGATTTATTTGATTATATTGAATTTAATAAAGAAATTCCAGAAGAAAAAATAAAAAAAATGTTTTATCAAATATGTAAATCTATACAATTTTTGCATCATAATAATATTGTTCATAGAGATATTAAGGTATTATTATATATTAATTAAAAGAAAATAAATTAAATTATGAATAATTAATAATAATAAATTATATCATATAAATATTAGGATGAAAATATTATTGTTGATGAAGATTGTAATACTGAATTAATAGATTTTGGCTCTTCTTCACATTACAACAAAAAGCAAACATTTGATACTTTTTGTGGAACCATTGACTATGCTGTAATTAATATATATAATATCAAAATTTTATTGATTAGTTGTTTAATAGATTACTAATAAAATTTAATATATTATCGTATTTTTATATATTATATAATACGGAATATTATTATTGTTTGATATTGAAAGTCACCAGAAGGTATTTATAATATTTAATTTATAAATAATATAAAAATTTTCAATTTTATTAATTATATCTATATATATATATATTTTAAAATAAAGTATTAACCGGTCATCCGTATGTCGGACCACCTCAAGGTATATAATATTAAAAAAAAAGTTATTGATAAAAATATTTTTTAATGCTTTTAATTTTTTTTTTTTTTATGAATTATTGACTTAATATATTTTTTATATTTGAAATCTAAAAAATATATGTAAAAAGATGTTTGGGCATTAGGTATTTTATTATATATTTTAATTTACAAGGAAAATCCATTTTATAATGTTGATGAAATTATCGCAGCAAAATTAAGAGTTCCATTCGTTTTATCTAATGGTAACTAAATAGTATTTTATTCATATATTTTATAATTATTTTTTTTTCTTTTACGAATAAATTTATAATAACTATATATAATAAAACAATAAATAATAGATTCATTGGACTTAATAAGAAAATTATTGAATAGAAATGAAAGAGTTAGAATACCAATTGATAAGGTACTGGAGCATCCATGGTTTAATGATATTAAGGAATAATAAATAAAAAAATTAAAATAAAATAACAAATTCCAAGGATTTAAATAATATTATTACATAAATACACTTTATTTTATAGTATTGTCAAAAAAATATTATTAAGTAATAAATTTATATTAATAATACTATTTCATAAATATTTTGTATAAACAAATATCATATTTTTGTTATTATTATTCTATTATAATAAAAATAATAATAATGTAAACTAAAAAAAAAAAAAAAAATTTAAAACAAATTTTGATTCTATTTAAGTAATAAATAAAATTTACATTTATAAAATATAAGAATTTTTTATTTTATTTTATTTTATTTTAATCGTAATAAACATTTTATTAGAATATAAAATATCAGTTATTTTTTATATAATAATAATAATAATAATAATAATAATAATAATAATAATAATAATAATAATAATAATAATAATAATAATTAAAATTTGATATAAAAAAATGTAAAAAGACGGAAATGTTTTCAATAAATTAATTATAAAATAAAAAGAAAAATTTTTACTTAATATATAATAATTAATTATTTATAAATTTATGTTATGTATAATAAATACCAAATTTTTTTGGAATAATAATAAAATAGATTTACAAAATTTATAATAATAATTAAAATAATACCAAATAATTAAAATTATATCTAATAATTAAAATAATACCAACGTTTTTATTTGATAATATATATTAAAAATTTATAATATATATAATTTAAAAATCTTTTTCTTATTAATAATTTTTCTAAATAATATATATATATATATTTATATATATATAAAAGATATAATAGAGAAAGGATTAATTTTAAAATTTTATAATAAAATAAAAGTTTTTTTTTCTTTTCTTTCTTTCTTTCTTTTTTTTTATTTTATTTTTTTTTAATTTTTTTATAAATAAGCTTTTATTTAATATTAATCAAAATAAATTGAAATAATAAAATGCCTTCAAAGAAGTATTATACTATATTGGGAATACCGGAAAATGCAACTCAAAAAGATATAAAAAAAGCGTATAGAAAGGAAGCATTAACATGGCATCGTTAGTTTTTAATTTCTTTTCTTTTTTTTTTTTCATTGACATTTTTATTTATATTCTTTTTTTTTTAAAATTTGGCTTTAATATTAAATTTATTATATATATTATTAAAAAAAAGTGAAAAAGAAAGAAGAATGATTATTTTATATAGTACCACAATTTTGCATTTTAATCATAATATTTTTTCCTAAAATATTATTTTTAATAGCTGATAAAAATCAACATAGACTTGAGGAAGCTAATGAAAAGTTTAAATTAATTGCAGAAGGTATTTAATTGCTATATATATATATATATTTTTTTTTTTTCAAAGAATTATTTAAATTTTAATTTGATGAAAAAAATCTATATATATATATTATTAAATTAATTTTATTAATATATTCATTCTTTTTTTTATAAAATCTTATAATAATTATATATTTGGACTTACCATTAGCTTATGAAATTCTTAATGATCCGGAAAAAAGAAAAATATATGATTTATATGGTGATGAAGGTATAGAACAATCACAATGTAATGCTCCTCCTCCACAACAGGAATCATATCAAAATTATCAATTTAATCAACAACCACAACAACCACAGTCAAATTTTGGTTTTTCAGCTTTTAATAGTCAATTCACAACACCACAACCAAAACAACCATTTTTCAATCAATCACCATTCTTTGGATTTAGATTTCATTCACCAATGTTTATATTTAGAGATATTTTTGGTCAAGATTTTGATATATTTGGTATGTATGAAAGTTTTTATTATATAAATTTCTAATATAATTAGAATGTAAATAATGAATTAATAATAGTAATAATAATAATAATAATAATAATAATAATAATAATAATAATAATAATAATAATAATAATAATAATAATAATAATAATAATAATAATAATAATAATAATAATAATAATAATAATAATAATAATAATAATAATAATATAATAATAATAATAGTAATAATAATAATAATAATAATAATAATAATAATAAAAATAATAATAAATTAATTAATAAATAATAGCTGAATAAATAAATAAATAAATAAATAAATAAATAAATAAATAAATAAATAAATAAATAAATAAATAAAATATAATAAATAAGAAATAAATAAATAAATAAATAAAATAAATAAATAAGTAAGAAATGATTAAATACATAAATAATAGAAAAATATTAATAATAAATATTATAATGATGATTATTATTTTTTTTCAAATTTAATAATAATAGATAATATAATAATTAATTATTATTTAATTTTATTAATCAAATTATATAGGAGATGATATATTGCCACTAATGTCAGATGCTACAAATATTATACAATCAAATACTTCAGGTAGTTTAGGATCTAATGTAACTTCAACTTCACAAGTCACACAAATCATAAATGGAAAACAAACTACAGTGAAAACAACGACTCAAAATGTACATTCTTAATTTTTAGATATTAAAACTTATATAATTTATATTTATAAAGATTTAGTATAAAAAGATAACAAATTAATTTTTATTTTGCATAAATAATATAGGGTCAAACTGTAACTGAAACAATTACTGTTGAACCAGATGGAAGTGTATCCAAAAATATTACTGTTATGGGTGGTAATAGTAATAATTTATTAACTTCATCCTCAAACTATCCACAACAACAACAATTACTTTTAGATAGTAGTTCTTCAGTAAATCAATCCAGTGCTAATGGAAATAATCAACAATTACAATCAATGCAACAACAACAGCAACAACAACAATTACAATTAATGCAACAACAACAGCAACAACAACAATTACAATTAATGCAACAACAGCAACAGTTACAATTATTACAACAACAACAATTACAACAAATGCAACAACAACAATTACAAATGCAGCAAATGTTAAATCAAAATTCTATGTTTATGGGTAATGATATAATGAGTCAACAGATAAGACAAATGGAAGAAATGCAAAAACAAATGTTTAATTCTTTTAATAACTTTTTTTAGTTTATAAAATAATATATATATATAAAATTAAAATAAAATATAATATACTGATAAATAAAACCAAAATATAGTATATATATATATATCAATCGAATATTAAATTAAATATTAATTATTATCGAGAGCATAACTATTTAATTAAAAAAATATCAAAAAATTAAATGCGAAAAAACGAAAAAATACAAATCATAAAAAACAAAGATTAAAAAAAAAAAGATAATTCTCTCTCTTTTTTATCTTTATAATATATATAAACCTATTAAATTATCATAAATAAAAAAAAATTATTTAACATCAAATAAAAAAAAAATAAAAAAAAAATAATAATAATAAAAAAAAAAATCATATACTATTATCCAATGTATTATCATTAATATTTTATTAATAAAAATATTTTCATATAAAATAAATTTATTTATTATTATTATTATTGTTATATTTTTTTTATTTTCATTTTTCATTTTTTATATGTATCTTTACTATAATATACTTTGTTATTTATTAATGTATTTTCTTTTATTTTTTATATTCAAGATGAATGCCTTTTTTTTTTTTTTTTATTTAAAATAAATAAATAAATAAATAAATAAATAAATAAATAAATAAATAAATAAATAAATAAATAAATAAATAAATAAATAAATAAATAAATAAATAAATAAATAAATAAATAAATAAATAAATAAATAAATAAATAAATAAATAAATAAATAAATAAATAAATAATATTTATAAAATATTGTCATTATCTATTATTATTATATAAATTGATAAAATGAATATGGCTTTTTCTTTTTTTGAAGTTAAATATCTTTTTTTAATTAAATAAATATTTATTTAATTTATCACAATATATTTTTAAAAATAAAAAATTATGATATATTATCATTACATATATCATAAAATAGGAAAAAATATAATATACATAAAAGTTATTACAAATAAAACTTTAATAATTAGATTTATATAGTATATAATTATAATATATTAATAATAAATGTTAAGTAATTACATTAGCCAATCATATTTTATTATAAGTAACACAAATATATATCCATATTTAAAAAAAATTAAAGAATCAACATAAAAAGTAGTATTTAATTTTTACACTATAATTATTTTTATACAAAATCATGTGACTATATTAAATTTATGTTAATATATTATAATATCAATTCTTCTATATTAGTAAATAAATATAATACTAAATATTAATATTGAATATACTTAATAAACTTTTTTGTTATTTAAATTTATATATTTAGAATAATTATAATGTTTGTAAAACAATTTTTTATTAATTTAATTTATATAATATATAAATCTTTATATTTATATTTATATATTTATAATAATTATTATTAATTTTTATTTTATTTTATTATTAATTATTATTACAAAATTATAATTTTTAATTATATTTTTTTTATTCACTTTTTCTTTTTCTTTTTTATTTTTATAAAACTTTCAATTATTTTTTTTTATTATTTTAAAATTAAGTAAAAATAGATTTTAAAATATTAATTATGATTTTTTAACTTTTATGAAAGTTAATATTATTATTTTTTTTATTGTTGAAAATAAAAAAAAGAGGAAGTTAAAAAATAATAAAATAAAAAAAAATAATTTTTTTTATTAAAAAAAACATAACATTTATTAAACAATGTTAATAATAATTAAATAACTGAAAAAAGAAACAAAATAAATATATATATAAAAGAAATTTGAAAATAAGATATTTTATTTTTTTTTATTTCTTTTAAAAATCAAATATTACTGTTACTATTTATAAAAAAAAAAACATTATATAAGATTTATTCTTATTAAAATATAGAAAAATAAATATATTATTTTTCAGTATTATTATTATTTAAAAAAATTAATAATTTTCAATAATAAAGGAGTAATAGATTATAAACATTATTTTATAATAAATATTTGTTTTAGTATTACATTAAAGTATTTTTTAATTATCAGTAATTTTTAAGTAAAAATTAATAGAGCCTTTCAAAGTCAATAATTTATATTTATAAATTAAAAAATAAATAAATAAACAAATAAACAAATAAGTCTGAACAAATTACGAAATTACCTTTAATCAGCATATTTATTTAATCAAATTATTAAATAAATAAACAAATAAAATAAAAATCATTTTATTTAATATCTACACCTTAATCTTAATATTTATTTTTATTCATTTTAATCTAAAATTAAATAATAATATCGCTTATAATATATCTTATAAACAACGTTGAAAATAATTATTTACAAATAATTCTTGAAAGACAAAAACACACACACACACTTTTTTTTAATAAGCAGATTATATCATTATATTTTTTATTTAAATTGATTTAATAATATTATTTAAAATGAATCTCGATCCTGAAGATAACAACATTTCTTCCTTTAACTTCGGTTTAAATCTTGAAGCTGAACTTCGTTTAGCTCAACATAAGGAACAATATCAAGATTTCGAAGTTAAAGCTTCAAATGAAGAATTACTTGAAGAAGAATTAGATCCAATGTATTTAAGTGAAAATGAAGATGATAGTTTAGTCATTAAAATTCCAGAATTAGCTGATGAATTACAAGAAATGAAATTAAAGGAAGATTCAAAGCGCAGAGAAATGTTAGAAAATAATCATTCAATTAATTTAAAATATAATAACTTTTTAGTTGAAAAGTTAGAATATTTAAAAAGTTCTATTATTAATATTGGTTCTATGATGGAATATCAAACCTCTACTATGGATACTATTCATGGTCAAGTAAGTTATATTATTAAAATTTTTATTGCCATTTTTTTATAATTTAATTATATTTAATATTTAATTAATATTAATATTAAAATTAAAATTTATATATTTTTTTATAGTTGAATGAAATGAAAGGAGTTTTAGATGGTATTAATAAGGTAAATGCTTTGTGCATTTGTATTAATAAATTAATCATTATTTATAACTTTAATAAAGATACTAATTTTATTTTATTTTTCTCTAATTATTAATTTATTTTTAATATTATTAGGAACGTGAACAACATAAGATTGAAAGAGAAAATAAAAAGAAAGAATTACTTCAAAAGAACAAAATTGAATTGGTTGCTACACCAGCATCTTCAAATAGAATTAAATCTCGTAGAAAAAGAGACAGTTTTACTACTTTAGTTAATGATGAACTTGATAATCAATATTCTGATTTAAAGAATAAGGATATTCAACCTGAATCATTATTTAAAGATGATGAATATATTGGTTTCTTAAGAATTTGTAAAGTTATGGATATTATGATACAAGATGCCTACACTTCTGTAACAACAATACCAGCTTAAATTGTTAAAATAATATCTGATTGTTTTTCAAAAATAATTTTATTTTTATAATTTTTTTTAAATTTATAAAAAAGATTTTTATTATTTTTTATTTGTATTACTAGTATATGTTATATACTAGTAAAATTTTTAATGTAAATATATAGTATATTATAAAATATTTTTATAGCTAATATTATTATAACAGCCAAAAAATTCAGGAATTCATCTTTTTTTTTTTTAAATTTTTTTTTTTTTTATTTTTATTTTTAATAAAAATTATATCAATAAAAAATAAAATAAAATAAAATAAAATAATTAAAAAAAAATTTAAAATAATAGTAATAATAATAGTAATAATAATAAAAATAATAGTAGCATTAATCAGATATAATAATAATAATAATAATAATAATAGGAAAAACAAAGAAAAACAAAAACATAATTAAAAAAAAAAAAAAAAAAGACTAAAAAAAAGGTTAATAATAATACAAAATACAAAATACAAAAATATCATTTAATTAAAAATAATAATAATAAAATAAACTTAATAAAAATATATAATTAATAGGAAATTTCAGTATATTTAAATTTTATAGTAAAATAAAGATTTAAGAATTTTCCTTAAAATCGACTTTATTATTGATAAAAAAAATTATGAGAAAAATATATATTATTTAAAATTTATTAGTTTTAGAATTTATATATATATATGTTTTATATTATCACTAGAAAGGAATAAAACTAAAAAAAGGAAGTGGAATAATATAAAATATAGTTATAAACTAATAAAATCATTTATTTATTTATATTTTTTTATCTATTTATAAAAAATTTGTATGTATAAAAAAAAAAAAGGATGTTTTTTATATATACAATCAATAATTTTATTAATATTTTTCTTTATTAAAATAAATAATAATAATAATAATAATAATAAAAAAAAAAAAAAAAACAAAAAAAAAAAAAAACAAAACTAAAAACAAAAACAAAAAACAACACAAAAAACCACAAAACAAAACAAAAAACAAAACAAAAAATAAAAAAAAAAAAAGCAAAAAAAACAAAACAAAACAAAACTAAAAACAAAAACAAAAAACAAAAAACAAAAAACAAAAAACAAAAAAACAAAAAAACAAAAAAAAAAAAAAAAATAAATAAAAATAAGAATAAAAATAAAAATAAAAGCAAAAAAAAAAAAAAAAAAAAAAAATAGACAAAAAAACGAAAATCCAAAATAAATATATATATTTTTAAAATAAGGTATCAATAAACTAAATATTTTAAGATAATTAAACAAAAACAAAATAAAAAATAAAAAAAAGAAAAAAAAGACAACAAAACAAAATAAAGCAAAACAAAACATACAGTTAATAACACAAACATAACATATTACAAAACAAAAACAAGTAAAAACGTATAGATAAAACAAAAAAAAATTAAATATTTAAAAAAAAAAAATAAAATAAAATAAAGTTTTTTTTTAAAAAAGAAGAGTACAGAAGAATATTTTTGATATGATATTGATACTTTATATCAATGTTAAAAAAAAAAAGTAAATATGTTAAATGTGTTATATAATTTAATTCCAAGGGTTATTTTAATTTTTATACTGATTTTTTGAGTTTTTGTTAAGTGTTTAGAATTAAAATTTTGACTTTATTTATATATAGGAATCTATTATTTCAATTGAATTGGATAACTTATAATAATTTATTTAAATTTCATTTAAAAAACTTTTTTTTTTTAATCCTAAAAAGTGACCAATTTGTTTTTCGATATGTGAGTTGGTTGTATATATCTTATATTTAGAACATGAACGATGACTACATTTCTATTATTTATGACTACATTTCTATTTTTCAACCGTTTCAAATTTAATAAATATTACTAATACCTATTCTTTTAAGTGTAATATTTATTAAAATTTTGAAATTGTAAAATTGTAATTTTGAAATTCATTATATAATCAGAAAAACAATTAAAATTTATTAATTAATTACAAAAATTCTTTTGACACTTTTTTTTTAAAAAAAAAAAAAAAAAAAAAAAAAAAAATAAAAAAATTTTGAAATGGTAATATAATTTATTAAAAATGTGGCTGAAATTAAGTATCTTGATTGGTTTAAATTTTTCTTCATTTAATTTTCTTATTGTTTTTATGAAAATAAAAAATTTTCCTCTCTCTTCGTTAGAAAAGTATTATTATAAGAAGGTAATTGATGGTGTTGTGAATTTTGTTTTATTTTTTTTTTATTTTTAATAAAAATTATATTTAATATAAGTGTAAATGAAATTTTGAAATGTTAAAATTAATTCATTATGTTTATAGATTTAATAAATTAATAAAATTTTGAATATATATATTTTTGTTTTACAAATTTAGTGTTTTTTTTTATAATGTTAATGTATATATAAGTGTGTATTTTTTTTTTTTTTCGTAAAATTAAAATTTTGAGTATGGAAATAAATATAAAACAAAATTTTTTCATGAATATAGTAATCTAGTAATTAAAGTAATAGAATTTATTAAAAATAATTAAGTTTTATTTATTATAAAATTATAAAATTTTGACACTTAATACATAAATCTAATATAAATTTCCAAAAACTTTTAGTTTATTTTCTCTATATTATATCTTATTATGTCTTATATATAATTGTTTTTTATTAAAATATTAATGAATATTATTATTTATTAAAATATTAATGAATATTATTATTAATATAATAATTTAAAATAGTCATAATGGTCACTCCAATTAACAAGACCCCAATTGTTAAAAAGAAGACTACAAAGTTCTTCCGTCACCAATCTGACCGTTTCAAGAGAGTTGATGTAAGTAAAAACATAATATATATAATAAAAATATTTATTTTTTCGAGAATGATGAAGATTTTAATTTTAAAAATGAAATTTAATGTAATTAAATTTAAAATGAAATTTTTATTTTATGTTAATATATAATTCAATAAATGTATCTATTGAACAATTTAAATAGGCCTCTTGGAGAAAACCAAAAGGTATTGATGGTGTCGTCCGTAGACGTTTCCGTGGTACCATCAGAATGCCAAAGATTGGTTATGGATCTAACAAGAAAACTCGTGATCTTATGCCAAACGGTTTCAAGAAATTCCTTGTTTCTAACGTTAAGGATTTAGAACTTTTACTTATGCACAATCGTACTTACGCTGCTGAAATCGCTCACAACGTTAGTTCCAAGAAGAGAATTGAAATTGTTGAACGTGCCAAACAAGTATATATATTTTTATTTATTGTTTTTTAAATTATTAAATATCATTTTTTATTTTACAAAATATAATAAATAATATTTTTAATAATTTATCTTTTATTTTATTTTGTTTTAATTTATTTATTTTAAATTATTATTTATTTTAGTTAAATGTCAAGATTACTAACGCCCAAGCTCGTGTTAGAACTCAAGACAATGAATAAATATATACAAATAATAATTAAATATTAAATAATATTATTTATAAAATAATTTAAATTATATTTAATTTAAAATTTTGTATAAAATTTTATGGCCTTTTCTAATATTTAAATAAAATATCTAAAAAAAAAAAAAAAAAAAAATTAAAAATAATAAGAGTACACAAAATCGAAGTATTTTTTAATTCCAAAATGTGAAAAATAAAAAAAATTTACATTTTTAAAATGTGTTATTATAGATGGAGATAATATAAGATATTTCAATGTCAAGAAATAGTGAACAAGTTTTATTATTTTAAATATACCCATATTGCCGATTAAAGAAAAGGAATAAATTAATAAAATATATAACATTTCAACATTCTAAATATTTAATTTAAATTTTAAAATTTTAATGGATTTCGTTATACATTTGTATTGAAAAATAAAATTTATATGTTATTGCTATTACAATTAAAATTTCAATTTTTTTTATTTTATCTGTTAATTATTAATATTATTATACGATATTATTATTCTTTTTTATTATTGTATATAGAAATGATTGTCATGTTTTTTGTTATAATCTAATAATAAATAGATTGAATAATAGAAATGTAGAAAAAAAAAAATTTTTTTAAAAATACTTATTATATATTATTATATGGAGTTTTATTTCATTTTGTTTTTGATTTTATATAATTTTTTTATTTAATTTATTATTATTGTTACTTCATTATAAAACTAATCCATTAAATAATATTTATCCGTTAGAAAATATATAATACTATATAAAGTGTTATAAATTTGTAATTTCTATAAAGATAATAGTAAAATAAAAGAAAAAAGTGATGTATGATCATTTTATAATACGTAATAATTTATTAGCAATAAAATGTTACATTATTATAATTGATAGTATATATATATATATTATACTTAAAACGTGGTATAATTTTAAGATTTTAAGTAATAATATAACGAAAACTGATTCAATAAATTTAATTATTTTTTATATAAAACTATTTGTTTAATATTTTTCAATAATAAAATTTAAAAAATTTAAGTGTAACAATATAGTACTTAAACATTATTTAAACATCATATTATTACCATTTATTCAATGTTTTTTTTTTTGTTTTATTTTGTTTTGTATAGTTAATTATTAATATTCAATAAAATGTAAAAGAATAACTCTTTTTTTTTTTTTTTTTAATTTTTAATCTTTTTTATTTTATTTCTTTTCCTTTTTTTTTTTTCTTGAAATATTAGAATTATTATAAATTTTATTATTATTATTTTTTTGTATGATGCTTTGTAAAATTTTTAAAAAAAATTTTTTTAATTAATATTTAATTATTAACTGATTTTAAATCAATTAATGGTTTTTTTAGATGTACATTTATTATTATTTTTAATTTTTTATTAAATTATTTTATCATATTTTTTTTTTATCAAAAGTACTTTATTACATATTAATTATAGAAACTTTTGAGAATTTTGCATCTTATTATATATAAATTTTATTTTTTTATATTTTATTTTTATTAAAAAATAATTAATATATATAATAAATATATATTATAAAATTAAAATTAAAATTAAATTCTTTTATTATAATATATATGTTATATATTGTATCTTTTCTTTAAAATATTTAAAGAACTTGACTAATGCTATGTAATTAGAGAATTTTGAATAATAATTTGTTTTTTTAATAATATTTAAATATCTTTTTTTTTTATCTTTATATTAATTTTTTATACCAATAATTTTTTATTTATCATATATTTATTTTAATTTATATATACAATTTGCTATTAATAATAATTGGATGAAACTATATATTCAATGATGCAATGATAATTCAAATATATATTTTAAAACAATAAAGTAAACGAACATAATAAATTTTAATATATAATGACAGATAAGAAATCTCAATTTAATTCACCGACTATTTCTAGTTCAAGCAAAACTAGTGTAAATACTCCTAATTTAAATAGTATCGATAATAATAGTAATAGCAATATATTAGATGTAGATAAAGTTACAAAAAATTATTTATTACGAAGAGGATATACATTTGGTTTACCCAATGTTAAAACTTTAAAAGAATTAGAGGAGCAATTAGTATCAATAAATGACCATGATTTTGATACCATTCCACATCAATTTTCTTTTTTTGAAAACGAATCCGATGAAAATTTCATTACAACATTAAATTATTCTAATGGTCAATATGAAGAAAGTTTTGATAATTTAAAAATGTGGACATCTTCATTATCCGAAGATATTAATGTAATTTATTAAATTATTATGTGATTAAATATATTTTCTTTAAATTTTGATTTTTTTAATTTTTATTTTAATAAAATATATAATCCATTTTATTTCATTCAACATTTTTAACAATCTATTACTTGGATTATTATTGTAATATAAAAAAAATTACAGGAAGAAATGGAAAAAATTCTTTTTCCAATATTTGTTGCATATTTCTTAGATCAAATAATTCATGATAATATTGAAAATGGTATGATATAATTACATTTTATGGATTTAATTATAATTATTTATTATTATATTTATTATTATCATTATTATTAATATTTTTGCTAATATATATGATTATAATTATTGTTATTACATATAATTTTACAATTCAAAATTTACAATTTCACAATTCAAAATTTATAAATGTGATATAAAGCATTTAAATTTCTAAAGTTATATTCTACTGATTTTAGACAGAATTATCCAAGAGAAATAAAATTACTTTCTACAATTACAAGTAGTCTTCAAGCAAGACAAATGCCATATTTACAACAGTTTGAACACTCAAAATATAAAATAAATATAAGTTTGAAATTATATCTTGTTTTATTTTCATACATTGAAGAAAATTCATTATACTTAGTTTTTCATATTATATCAAGATACATAAGTCTTAAAAGTAATTTTTTATGAGTATATTTATATGCTAGTATTGATATTATAAATATTTATATTTAAATATTATAATCATTAGATATTTAATTATTTTAATCATAATCGTTATTAATTATTTAATTATTCAAAAATTTAATATAAATAGTTGATAGAAAGCTACCTCGTGATAGTTCATTAATAAGAAAGGGATTATATGCAAAACCAGTACCTTCAAGTGTATGTTTATATATATATATATATATAAAGATAATTAATATCTTTATTTATCAAAATTTATTAATATAATATATATTTAAACGTTTACAATTTATTTTCAATTTTATTATTACATTATTTTATAAATAATTTATTATTTATTTAAAAAGAATACAAATTCCAGAACACTTGATAAAATTATTGAAGAAACAAATGCATTTAAAGCTAGTACAGTTAAAAGGCAATTAAAATGAATATAATATATATATTAATATTATAAATAGATAAATTATTTGTTTGAAAAATATTTATTAACAATAAATAAAATAATTAATTCAAAATAAACAATGATTCTTTTAAAAAAAAAAATAAAAAAATACTAAAATATTTAAATAGACCTGCAGCAGATGAAATTGAAGATATTAAAACAATTAAAAAAATGGTTAATTTAACGACATTGTCATTACCATCAATTTGTTGTTATACTTTTAAAAATTCAGAGGAAGAGTAAATATATTATTATTATGATTATCATTATTATTATGTTATTCAATTATTTTGGTGTACTCATGCAATAATTATATCTATTAAAAATTATTTAATATTAAATTACATTAGAATATGTCATTTAAATATAAATTCAGATGCAAGTATTCTTGTTGCAACATTTTCAAATTCTGTAATAAGAGTTTGGAAAAATATTAATAGTCCAACTCAAAGAGGCAAAGAACCATGTAAATCGGTATATGATTCATATCCATATTCTTTTTATGAAGATTTTGGTAAATATTTATATTATTTCATGAGTAAAATAAATAACATATTACATATTTTTTAAATATATGTATGCTTATTTGTGTATTAATACTTTATTTATTTATATATTTATTTATTTATATATTTATTATTATTATTATTATTATTATTATTATTATTATTATTATTATTATTTATATTTGTATTTTTATCATCATTATTAATAAAAAGATTATATGAGAAATAAAGCAAAACATTCAAGTGTAAGGTTGATTGGTCATTCAGGTCCTGTATATGGAACAGCATTAAGTTCAAATAATGATTATTTATTGTCTGTTTCACAAGATAAAATAGGTTTGTATTATTTTCTTCTTAGTCATAATCAAAATATTATAAAATTAATTTTAATATATATAAATATATTTTTTATATTTTAATTATTTATTTATTTATTTATTATTTTTGTAATATTAAAATTTACTAATAATACTATTACCAAAAGTTCGTTTATGGGATTTAAATAAGAATCAAAATATTGTAAATTACTATGGTCATAATTATCCCATATGGGATGTAGAATTTTCACCTCGTGATATATATTTTGCAACAGCATCTAATGATAGAACAGCTCGTCTATGGAAAAGTGATCATATATACCCATTAAGAATTTTTGCAGGTCACTTTTCAGATGTTAATGTAAGAATTATATATAGCTTATAAGTATATTATTGTGATAATTGAATTTTTTTATATAAAAAATTATTTATTTATTTTATTTTATTATTATTATTATATTAGACATTAAAATTCCATCCAAATGGAAGTTATTTAGCCACAGGAAGTGAAGATTGTACATCTCGTTTTTGGGATGTACAAACAGGAAGATGCGTTAGATTATTTAAAGGTCATAAAGGTCCTGTATATAGTATAACAATTTCACCTGATGGAAAAACATTAGTAACTGGAAGTATGTATTGATAATTATCTAGAATAATTTGTTAAAAAAAACAAAAAAAAAAAAAAAACAAAAAAAAAAAAAAAAAAGCAAGATCATTAATAATGATAATAATATAACAAACATAATAACAGAAATTTAATATTTTATCAATATATTATCATAATTGAATTATATATATATATATATATATATATATATAAATGTTTAAATGTTTATATATATTTCAATATTCATATGTTTATTAATTTATTATTATTATTCTATTAATAGGTGAAGATAAAACAATAAAAATATGGGATATAGGGTCTGGTAATTGTATAAAAACATTTGAAGGTCATGATGATGTTGTATATTCTTTAGATTTTAACGAAAATGGTAAAATTTTAGCATCAGGAAGTAGTGATTGTACTGTAAGGTTATGGGATATTGATAATTTAAGACAAAAGGATAAAGATAAAGATAATATAAGTAAGTTTTTTTATATATATATATATTTTAGAATATATTATAATAAAAAATCGTAATTTCCATTATAATGTATTTTTTTTATTTTATTTTTTTTTTTTTTCTAATTGGTATTACAAATTTATATATATATATATTTGATTATAAATATTAAAATTTAATTATCTTATTTATATAAATTAATAGATCAATTGAACAATAATAAAACTATAGAAATTCAAAGTAAAATATCGTCTATTATAAAAGAACCAAATCCTTTAAAGATTCCCAAAGAAGGCGATAAAAAGTAATTATTATTATTATTATTATTATTATTATTATTATTATTGTTATTGTTGTTGTTGTTGTTGTTGTTGTTGTTGTTGTTATTGTTATTTTTAAATATATACAGAATGTTTAATTATTTTTTAACATATTATGTATATGTATATTTCAAAAAATTTTTTTATTATTATATTATTAATAGAATATCAAAGGAAATGATAGATTTATATTTAACAAAATCATCACCGATTTACCGTGTTCGATATACTGAAAGAAACTTATTATATGCTTTATGTGTATATCGACCTGAAAAAGGATTTTTAAATGATAAAGGAAGTGAAGCATCAACGCCAGTATCAGCGTCATCAAATAAAATTAAAAAAGAAATATGATAATTATTATCTAATATTTATTTTATATTCATTATTTATCATAAATTAAAAATATTAATTTTATTATTTATCATTAATCTTAAGTTTGAAAAATAAATAAATAAATTATAAATACAAATAATACATGAATAATATTAATAATGATAATGATAATAATAATGATCATGGTATAAATATTAAAAAAAAAAAAAAAAAAAAAAAATACAATACAATAAAATAAAATAAATTAAAATAAAATAAAAATTAAGTATAGAAATATATAAGATAAAAAGAATAATTATTGAAATCGTATTTATTTATTTATTATTTTAATTAATTATTGTTTATTTATTTTATATATGCTTTTTAATAGAATTGGGGGAAAGTTATATATATAAATTTTTATTAAAATATTTACATTATATGTTATTAATAATTTTTAAATAATAAATATAAATTATCAATAAAATATTTGCTAAATGTATTGATATAGTAATTTATTGGAAATGTTAAATGTTTTCATTATATTGTGATCGACTTTATAATTATAATTTTTTTTTTTTTTTTTGTATATATATAATTGCTTTATGATTTTTTACTTAAATAAATAATGGTTTATTAGAGGAAAATAAAAATTAAATAGCCAATAACAAAAAAAAAAAAACAAAAAAACATATACATATTTTTAAATTATATATTATTAATCAATCTATATAGAAATAGGAAATATCTTTTTTAATATTTGATAATAAGTTATTTTATATGGAATTTATTAAATTTTCTTTAGCTACATCTAGCTTTTCTTTGATAGTCTGTAAATTGCTATATATTGTATTATAATGCTTTTTAATCAATGTTAATTCTTGTGCTTTTTCTTTAAATTCAGTGTATAATTTTCTTTCTAAAAGATCTGAACTATCAAATTTCTTTAAATCACGTCTTCTTTTATTGTAAGATTCACTAATATCTTTCATACTTTTATCTAATTTTTGTAATTCTTGTTGATGTTTATTATATTTTTCAATCATATTATTATAATCATTAAATGTTGATATTGGCTCTGATATGACTAATGGTTCAATAGGTTGTAAAGTTATTTTTGATTTCGCTATTATTTAATAATATAAATATTATATAAAAATAATTAAAAATAAATAAATAAATAAATAAATAAATAAATAAATAAATAAATAAATAAATAAATAAATAAATAAATAAATAAATAAATAAATAAATAAATAAATAAATAAATAAATAAATAAATAAATAAATAAATAAATAAATAAATAAATAAATAAATAAATAAATAAATTTAAATATATAAAATACAAATCATCTATATCATATTTTCTACATTACAAAAAAAAAAAAAAAAAAACATAACAAAACAAATATTATATAATATAAAAATATTGATATTAAAAAAAAAAAATATTTTACGATTTGGATTTAAGGAAGAATCCATTCTTTTTCGTTTATTTGTTAATTTTCTTGGAGGTATTACTGCTGATAGTGAACTTATATCTTCTTCTTGTTCATTTTGAGAAGATTCTGCCATTTCTTTTTTTATTTGAGACAATGACTTCTTTTTAATTTTTGGTAAACGATCAATATCTTTAAGTCCTGAGGTAGTTTTTCCAATAACATTTCTTTTATTTATTGTAGGTCTTTTATCAGTTTTGCTTTTTGTCGTTGTTTCTTGATGATTTGAAATAATACTATTTGCTAGTGCATTCATTTCTTCTATATTCTTTTTTTGTTGTTCTGTTTGAGCTTGAGTTTGAGCTTGTTGAGCAACTGAATGATTAGCAATTGGAATAATTTCATTTCTTTTTGTTTTTACAGCTTTTGCTGTTGATGCATTAGCTCTTTTATTACGACTTTTTAATTGTGACATAATTTGTTTTGTTGCTCGTTTTTCTGAAGTAATTGAATTAACTTTTCTTTGATTGGTATCATTATTTGCAACAAGTTGATTTACTGGCTGTATTACAGGTGCTGATATATTCATGGCTTTCTTTTGGGTTAATTTATTCCATTCAGGCGCTGATGGTGGTAAATTCATTTCTTCAAATGCTTTTCGTGCATTTTCAATTGCTTGATTTCTTTGATTATGATCCCATGTATGCCATGTCTGTAGATCAACTTCTTTATATAATTCTGGGTTCAATTTAAATTCATTTGCTGTATTTTTTGTTGAAATCTTTATACGTTTAAATTATTTTATAGAACATATTAATGAAAAAAAAATAAATATATATATATATATATATATATAATATAAAATAATATAAAGAAAATCACATAATATATATTAAATAATATATAAATTATAAAATATAAAAAATAAATGAAAGATATAGAATATATATGAAAATAAATATTTGCAATAATAATAATAATATTAATAATAATAATAATAATTAATTATAATAATAATTAATAATAATAATGAATAATGAACAATAATAATAATAATAATAATAATAATAATAATAATAATAATAATAATAATAATAATAATAATAACAATAATAATAATAATAATTAAAAAATTACAGTTTCTAATATGTTTTTTAATTCAGGTTCAGTTTCTTTGATTTTTAACATTTTACATAGATTTGCTAATTTCATTGGTTTTGGTGCTAACATATGTATTATTCTTTTCTTTAAATCTAAACCACCTGTAGCTTGTAAAGGTGACGTTGATCTTAATTTTGATTTTACAGGTGCTTCGTAAAGGCGAGTTTTATTTTTTATTCTTGAATTTTGTTTTTTAATATCTAAGAATGTAAAAAAAAGAATAATGAAATTTTATGAAATTAATAAGAATAGTATATTTATATATAAATACAATTAATTTTGATATTTTATATTAATATATACTTGAAATTTGTTCGCTATTTAATACTATGCTCCTGTTATTTTTTTTTTTTTTTTAGAAAAAAAACAAACATAATAGATATAAATATATATATATGTTATGTATATTAAAGATAAGTTAATATTTTGTGTTCTTAAATTTATTCTAATATATAATTTAATTATGATATATATTATTATGATATATATTAAATTTGAAATTCCTACGTTCTATTATTTCTTTCTGATTCATATTTATTTTTCAATTTATATGATAATTGTTTTCCCATTTTTCCTTTCATTTCCAACATGTGTGATAAACGTCCACATATTTCTAATGAATTTGAATTTGAATCATCCATTCGAATATAATCAACAGCTACACTTTTCTTCTCTGGTGTAATTGTAAATTCAAATTCTTCTTTATTTGAAAGTATTTTCTATTATTTTTTTTATTATTATTTTTATTTTTATAGTTGTATAATTTTAAAAATATTTGGAAGCATTTTTTTATATGAGGTTTGAATTAAAATATATAAATATACATAATATAATTAAAATATTGTATTTAATTATTATTTATTATGTTAAAAATGCTTACACATGTAGAGCCAAATTGAATAGTAATATTTTCAGGATTTGATTGTAAATGTTCGAGAAATTCATCATTTACTTTTAATGCTGCTAAAGGTATTAACCTTTTTTGCTGGGGATCCGGTTGAATAATATATTGAACATCATCATATAATAACATGGCTATAAAATTATTATAAATTAATTTATGAATATATTTTTGTGATTTTTTTTTTTTTTTATTGAGTTTTTTGAGAAAAAAATAAATATTATTTTTTTTAAAATATTAATAAAAGAAATAGGTATTTTTATATTTTGTCCAAGGATGATAGATATATTATATTTTTAACAAAATTAATAAATTATCTATATATTATATATAAATATATATTAAGAAGATTTAATAAATATTATTACAATTAATTATTATTATTATTTCTTGCTTTAATTTAAATTATATTATATATTTTTTTAGTTATAAATAAAGAATAAAAGAAAAATGTAAAATATATAATAAAAGAGAAAGCATTGCATTTAAAACTATTTTTAATATTTTTAATATTGTATTAATATAATATTTTTTTAATATGATAATGAATAAAATTTTTCACTATGAAAAAAAAAATATTTTATTCTTATTCTTATTTTTTATTTTGATGTTTAAAGAGATTTTGATTATATTTATATGCGTTAATAAATTATTTCTATATAGAATTAACAATAAAATGTTTTGACATTTTACTTTTTTTACTTGCATATTTTTTATTAAAAAAACTTAAATAAATTTTGATATATAAAAAATTTAAAATTGGATATATAAATATATAAGAGATACTTACAACAATTTATTTATTAAGAATAATAAAAAATGAAATTAAATTTTTTTTTTTTTGTAGTTATTTCTTTTAAATTGTTTAAAATTTATTGAAATGTTGGAAATTTACTTTTATATTTATTCTATTTTATTTGTTATATTAATCATAATATTAAAACTCTGTTATTAATAAATTTTTTATAAATAAATACTAATAAATTATATAAATTAATAATTAATAAAGATTAAATTAATAAAATTGTATTATTTAAATTTGATTAAAAAAATTATTTACTAAATATAAAAAAAAAAAAAAACAAATTCTAGTTAATGTATACATTTATATACATTTTAAAAATAATATTGTATATCAATTTTAATAGATTTATTTTATAAAATTTATTTATATTATATTTTATAATAATGAAAAAGAAAGAAAACACCTATATGATCATGAACTCTGCAATAATTATTCATATTTTTATACAATCATGACCTACCTATATACTTAAATAAAACTTTAAATATAAGTCTCTTCTTACTATCTAACATAATAAAATAATAATGCATTTTTATTATATTACATAATTCGTTGATAATCAAATAATCAATTAATTTCAAAGGATATTAATCATAGTATTCAATAATTTTAATGAAAATAAAAATATATGTTAATAACTCTTTCTATTAAATGAATATATTTTTTTTATATTCAAAAACAATTTATTCTATATATTGTTAAAACATATTTTCAGTTATATTGATATTATAATAAATATTGTAAAACTAATGGTATATTGATATTAATTCATATGAATGAATATATTTATAATTTATATTTTGAAAATTATATTTATATTGAATTTTTATGATATTTATTATTTCTATTTTTTCTATTAAAATTTTGAATAAATAAATATTTTTTATATTTATATATATATAATCATTTATAATATAATTAAAGTTTATAAATGATTTTTTTTTTTAATTTATTTGTCTCTTAATGATACATTTTCTAAAAATTTTATATATAGTAAAATATATAAATCATTTATTATTTAAATAAAATAATAAGGTTTTTTTTTTTTGGAGTATATCAAGATATTATAATTCAGTTATTCGATAATTAAATAATTAAAACAATTATTATAATATATTTTATTTTCTTTTTTTCTTTTCTATTTTTTTATATTTTTAAAAATTATTATTATTTTAATAAATATAAATATATGTTTATTTATAAAAATATTTATTAAACTATTAAATATATATATATATATTTTATAACATATTATATTTTATATATATTAAGAAAAAAAAAAAAAAAAAAAAAAAAAAGCATACTAAGGATAGAGAAAGATTTTAAATATATCTTTCTTTATTATTTATCATTCAATATTAATTTTTTAATATATCATATAGAGGATTATTAAATTATAGAAGTATTCATATATTGATAATAGTTATATTAAAAAAATGGGTGTTCAATTTGCAGAGTCAGATAATGCTGATACAACAAAATATGCAAGAGTATTATATGATTTTGATGCAGAAGAAGAAGTAGAATTATCAATAAAAGAATCAGATGTTGTTAAAATACACGAATTAAAAGGTGATTGGTGTTATGGTGAATTAAATGGATTGCAAGGATGGTTTCCATTTAATTTTATAACATATATTGATGAAGAAGAATATAATCAATTATTAAAAAATAAATTAGATAATAATCAACCAAATAAAAAAGATGATGATGAAAACAATCCATTAAAAGCATTAGAAAAACAAATTAGAAGTTCAACAATAAGTGGAGGTTCTTCACATAGAATAAGCACTGATGGAAAACGTAGTTGGTATAATGCATATCAAGGATCAATTAGGTATAAACCTAAGTCGGCAAGTCTTTTAGCACTAAAAGAAAATAATCCTAGTCCTGAAAAGAATTCTATTGATAAATTTGGTTTAAGATTTTCAACAGCAGCATTGGATGTTCCAAATCATATAGATGTATTTAAAACAAAAAGTGATTCTAATATATTAAGTTCAAAATCTGAAAATAGAAAATCAGAAGGTATCGAATTTGTTAATGGTCCTGCAAAATTAAAAATGAAGTGGGTAGATTTTGTTGGTGGTCAAAGTTCTGTAGATTCATTGGGTCTTACAAAAAATAGTGTTAAGAGACAAGAAGTTATATATGAAATGATTGATACTGAAAGAGATTATGTTAATGATTTATCAATTATTATCGAGGTTAATAGTTAATTTGATTATTTGTATAGTTTATATGTATATTTAATACATAATTCAAATATAAAATATTTTATTTAATTTTTTTTTATTTCTTTCTTAATAAAATATATTAATATTGATTATGTGTATATTAATAGTTATATATAAAACCATTGAGAGCAAACAATATGTTATCAAAGAGTGATTTTCAACTATTATTTTCAAATGTTGAACAATTATATGGTGTTAATCAAGTAATTTGATTTTTTTATATTTATATTTATGAATTTTTATTTAATGGAATAAAGGAATAATAATATTAACCATAACAAATTAATTAAAAATAATAATTATAAGGAATTACTTTCATTATTTGAAAAACGTCAAAAAGAAAATCCAGTTGTTGAAGAAATCGGTGATATATGGCTTACAATGGTATAATATATCTATATAATAAAAATAAAAATCAATAAAATATAGAAATAGAAAATAAAAAATTAAACATTTAAATAAAAAATTTAAAATTTAAAATAAAAGATAAAATAATATAAATAAAAATAATTTCAAAAAGTTTTATTACAAATAGTAAATTTAACAAATAAAAATATTTTATTATTAGAATGAATACTTAAAAATGTATATGCTTTATTGTGGTAATTATGCATATGCCATTACAAAATTAGAAGATTTGAAAACATCAAAAAGTTTTTCTAAGTTCTTAAATGTAAGTTAATTTTTAATATAATTATAGTATAATTATTATTAATTAATTAATATTATCATTAATATAATAATTAATTTTTAAAAATTTTTATGAAATAAATTTATATAATATAATAGACCCAATTTCATAAAAAAGAATCAAGATCACTTAAATTAGAAAGTTTCTTGTAATATAATATATATTATAATATTTAATATATTAATGAATTTATATAAATATTCAAAATTCTTTAATTATATGTTCTTAAAAAAACAGAATTAAACCGGTTCAAAGAATTTGTAAATACCCATTGCTTTTAAGAGTAAGGATGTTTTAATAAAACAATAGAAAAATAATATTAAAATGTTAGGCTCATATTTATATTTAAATTTTTAAAATATATATATTATTTTTATAATTACTTAAATGAAAAAAAAAAAATAAAGGAACTTATTAAATATACAGATGAAACACATAAAGATTATTCAAACTTAATAAAAGCATATGCAAGATTAGAAACTGTAGTTACAGTTGTTAATGGCGCATCAAAAGAAGCTGAAGCAACACATTTCCTAATTGCATTTCAATCAAGATTTACTCCTGTAAATAAAAAATATTTTAATTAATTTTTATTAATTTAATATATATATATTTTAATTTTTATTTAATTATTATTGTAGTTATAGTTATGGATTTTTTTTTAAAATATTTACAATTTTTCATTTTAAAATAACAAAATAAACAATAGAAAATTAGTATTATTTCACCAAGTAGAAGATTAAAATATAAATGTGAAGTTAGTACTTGTATGAAAAAAATGTCATCTCCATCACAAACATTATCATCAGTATTAGGATCTGGTCATAGTTTTGAAAAAAAGAAAAGACTATTATTCATTTTTGATGATATGATATTATTTGCAAAGCCGTTGTCACAAGGCCCCGATAAAATGGAAAAAGGAAAATTAAAATTAATTCAAAAGAGAGAATATTCTAATGTTGAAGTCAGATCAATTAAGAATTCATCAGGTATAATATATATAATAAAACAATAATAGATTATATAACAGTAATTATTATATATTAGAATAATAATAAATTATATAACAATTATTATTATTATTATATATATATAATATATATATATATATATCAGTATTTGAAGATTTTTAACATTTACATTAATATAATTATTATTTTTTTTTATAAATTATTATTATTTTTAATTATTTAAAAAAATATTAAATATATATAATTATAATATATTTAATATAAATTAGAAAATAATCTTATTAATGCAATAGAATTAACTTTGTCTAATCCAGAAATATTAACAGTTTTATTCTGTGAAACAGAAGAAGCAAAATCTGAAATATTATCACATTTAACTACTTGTATTAGAGAATATCAATCATTTAATAAAAATGATGGTGGTGTTAATATTGTTAAAAGTTTACCATCTGAGAAGGTATATTCAATGATTAGTAATAAGAATGCTGATCCAAATGAAGAAGAAGAAGAAGATGATGAAGAAGGTGGAATGACACCAACTCCAGCTAAATTAGATAATAAAGAAAATATTACAATTGATACAGAACATAAGAAAGATATTAGTGATAGAGATGATGAAGCTACTCCAAAGGTATTAGATGATAATGGTAGTGATATAGATAGAAATTCTCATGTAAGAATATCAGATGCTTCTACTACATTATCAAATATGGTATCATGTTCTAGTTTAGAAAGTTTAGCTGAGAATTGTGTACCACAAGATGAACCTACTGATAATGATGAAGTACAAAATCAAAATGAATTCAAGGAAGTTATTAAAATGTTGGATACCTTTATTAGTAATTCAAATGAATCTCTTGATAGAGATGAAGAAGAAAATACTTATTCTCATGGAAAAGAATCTTCTGTTATTATTAAAGATGATGAAGATTTACCACCTTCATTATCTTTCAGATCACCGTTAGTTGGAAATAGAGATTCATTTAGTTTAAGATTTAGTCCTAAGAAAGAAAGTCTTAATAAGATAGAGGAAACAGAAAGTCCTAAAGAAGCTATTAAAAAACCTGAAAGAATTAGTCAAGTTCAAAGTCAAGTTCCAGGCCAAGAAAAGCGTAAGAGTATTTTGAATAGAATATCATTCTATGAAAAGATAAGTTTAGAGTAAGTATATTGGTTTTTAAAAATTTTATTAATCGATTTAAATTGTTTTTAAAAAAAATTAATTAAAAATAAAATATTAATTTTTATCTTTAACATATATATTTAACACTAAATCTAAACTTTTTTTTTAATATTTTTATTAAAAATTATTAAAGTTCAAGAGATGATAATGATGATTATGATAATAAAAAAGCTTCTAACATTAATCTTTCAAATGATTATCCAATTAAAAATGCTATTGTTAATGATGTTTTATGTAAAATGAAGAATGCAAGGAAATATTATGTAAATATCTATAAAACATACATATTATAAGAAATATTTATATAGTTTTTATTTTTTTTTATTTTTTTATTTATTATTTATATTATTTTTATTTATCATTATTTAATTTGATTTTTATTCTTATTATTAACTCTAATTAATATTAATTGATGATAATTATAAGGTATATGAAATTAATGTTAATCTAAATAGTAGCTCATCAAAATTGATTCCATCGTTGAAAGATAATACAAGTAGATCTATTAAAGTATACCATACCTTTGAAGAATTCTTTGATTTCCATTTCCAATTTATTGAAACTACAATTAGTAATAGAGATGGTAAAAATAATATTGCTATAAATCAAATACCAACTTTACCGTCTCAGATTCAATGTGTTAATGATAGAATAGCTAGAAAACGTATTTCTGGTTTACAGACATATATTAATGTATGTAATGAGAATTTATAAATAATTTGCTTTTTTTTTTTTTTTAAAAAAAAATATCAAATTGCTTTATATATATTGATAATTAATTATTATTTTTATAATATATTATAATATTATTATATTTTTCTTCTCAAAAAAAGGGTATATTGAATTTATTATCATCGGTTCAAGACCGTGATATTGTATACACATTCTTAGCAACAAGCGGATTCGACTCATTAAAATTAATGGAAGAATAATTTAGATATAATTATATCTATCTATGCTATAACTTTTTTTTACTATATGTATAATTATATAAAATAATATATTATACAATTCTATATATAACACTATTTTTACAATATTAATAATATTAGTAGTAAAAATATAATATAATTTTTTAATAATTATTAAATACTATGTTACTACAAAAGATAAAATGACATAAAAAAAAAAAAAAAAAAAAAAAAAAAAAGAAAAAAAAACTATTATATAATAATTACTTTATTATTTTTATTATTATTATTATAATTATTTAATATATGCTTATTCAACAAAAAAAAAAAAAAAATACTAATAAAAGTTAATTATAATTAATGATAAAATTTATTATAGAATTAATAGTTATAAAAATGTTGTATCTTTTTTAATTTACATTTTTCTATCTATTTAAAAATATTGAATAAATAAATAAAAGTATTAAAAATTAAAAAATTCATTATTAAAATATCAAAGATAATATGTTTAATTATAATAACACAGATTTATTTAAAAATTGTTTTATTAACTTTATTATAATATAAAATTTTTTTCAAAAAAGTTAATCTTATCCATTATCTAATAAATTTTTGTTTTTAATTTTTAATTATTCCTATAATAATTTTTGTTATTTTTATAAGTGAAAACTGTTCTTACACTAATCATATATAAATAAGAACAATGATTAAACATGCAATAAAAAAGAAAAATTCTTATATTAAGCTTATTAAACATATATAGAAAAATTTTTTATTATATTTATTATTTTTATTATATATGATATGTAATTAAAGAATGTTTATTAAAATTATCAAAAGTATGAAAAATAAGAAAAAAAATATTAAATGTCAATTAAAATATTCTATAATAATAATAATAATAATAATAATAATAATATATTATTATTATTATTATTATTTATATATTATTATTATTATTTATATATTATTTTTATTATTATTTATATATTATAGGTAGAAGCGATTAATATCAAATGATAAAAATTAATATTAAATTCTTTTTATTAAATGTTAGTAAAAAGATACAAAAAAAAGATAAAAACATTTAGAAAAAATAGCTTTTCATTTTATATTAATTATTATTGTATAATTTTATTATAATGTATGTATCTATAATTCTTGAAGTGTTGGTGAACGAGTAACAACTCCAGCAGGGAAAGCATTAATTGTTAAATCATTTAAGTAGTATTCAATATTAGTATATCCTCTACCACAATAATCTCCACTACTTTCTAATGAACCATCAGCAGCATATTTACTATTTGGATTTAAGCCTCTAGCAATTTCCCAATCATCTGGCATACCATCACCATCAGTATCAATAAATTCTGGTGTAGTAATTGCAGGTGGATATTCAAATTTAACACCACATTTAATACCATATTTATCAATTTCAGATTTTTGAGATGCATTAGCTTCATTATATGGACGAGCACCTACTAAGTTACCAGTACCATTTTTAGTTTCAGCTGCACATTGTTTATCAATAGCAATTCTTTTATCTGATGTGATACCATTACCAGCATAAGCTAATACATTATTATAAGCTTGTTCAGCCGGTTCAACCTTTGCAATAGTAGATGAATTATCACTACCATTAGTCATAGCAAATGGTGTATTAGATTTAGTATTACCTTCATTCTTTGAATTATTTTTATAAGTAATACCTCTCCAATTATTAGCAGAAAAGTCATTATATGGTGTATTATTACTATTAAGGAATCTATTACCTGTTAAATATATGGAATAATTTTCTGGTTTTGTACCACTATCAGCAACACTAACGTAATTATTACCACCTTTTGTTGAAGGTCCTTTTTTCAAGGTGTTACCAACATAATTTAAGTGACCAATAGTACCATATGTAGTTTGGGATCCCCAATTATATATGACATTATTAGTGAAATCACAAGTATTTTTATCTGGAACTTTACCTCTAAAATTTCTGGAAACATTATGAGCAATTAAATTGTGATGGTAAGATACATTTTTACGTCCAAGCATAATACCAAAACCATGAATACCTTTACTATGGTAAGAAAAAGAATTAGATGGACCGATGACAGAGTATTGAACGGTTAAATCATCACTCTTGGAATATAAACCCCACTGTTCATCATTTGCCCATCCAATAGAGCAGTGATCAACAATAGTATTTGAACCTTCAGCACCACCCCAAGCATCATAATCAGCATTAGAACCTCTTTCACCTGGTCTAGAACCAATAAAACGACATATAACATTAGTTCCACCAAAACCAAGCTTAAAATTCTTTAAAACAACACCATGACCTCCAGGAGCTGTTTGACCAGCAATAGTAATATTACTTTTTACAACAACATCACTTTTCAATTCAATAGTACCAGAGACTTTAAATACTACAATACGATTTGGTTTACTAACAGCATCTCTAAATGAACCAGCTCCACTATCATTTAAATTTGTGACATAAATTACTTCACCGCCACGACCACCAGTGGCAAATTTACCACCACCATCAGCGCCTGGAAAAGCAACTGGCTTTGAATAATTTTGTTTAGCTGTAAGAGATGGATCAATCTTTTTATTATTATTATTATTGTTATTATTATTGCTATTGTTATTATTATTATTATTATTATTATTGTTATTATTATTATTGTTGTTATTGTTGTTATTATTATTGTTGTTGCTATCGTTGTTATTATTATTGTTGTTGCTATCGTTGTTATTGCTATTACTGTTACCATTCGTTTTGGCTATACCACACCATATACCATTTTCTATACCCCATTCTCCATCATTATCTGTATATTCAACAAGGGTGTTACTATTGGAACAACATGGGTAACCTAAAGAAGAAGACCAGCAAGACGATAATGAAGAAGGAATTAAACACCAATTATCATTTTCAACACTCCATTGACCATCTTCATCAGTGAAATAAACTATACTATTATATTTACAAACTGGATAATTTGAATTAGCGGCAAAACTACTACAAATTGCTGAAGTCGCTAATAAAATTGAAGAAATACTTAATCTCATTGAAATTTAATGAATTTATAATTGTATTAATCAATTAATGTAAATTATGATATATTAATATTTTTAATTTAAACTTTTACTGTAATAAAATTATAATTTTAATGTATGCTTATATATTTTTATTTTTTTTATTTAATGATTTATATAATAACAATTTACTTTTTTTTTTCCAAAAGAAAAAAAAAACGTTTAAATAAATATAACGAATAAATATATATATATATATTTTTTTTTAAATATAAAACACTAATTGAAAAAAAGAAATTTTTTTATTTATTATTAAATATTTTCTTATATTATTTAATTTTATTATTAATTAAATTCAATACATTGTTAATATATGTACAATTCTTTTTGTATATAATATATAGCGGTAATTATTTAATTATTTAAAAAAAATTTTTTTTTATATTCATAATATTAAATTTAATTCTCATTATGTTTAATATAGTTAATAATAATAATAATAATAATAATAATAATAATAATAATAATAATAATAATAATAATAATAACAATAGCAAATAATAATAATAATAATAAATAATAAATAATAAATAATAATATTTTTTCCCATATTTTTAAATAACATATATTTTATATTTTATAATATTATATATATAAATAATAATTTATAATAATGATTAATCATTAAAGAATTACAATCATTATTAGATAATGTAATTATTTAATTAATTGCATTCCATGTTAATCAAATATTAAAAAAATCCTTGTGTAATATTAATAATAATAATTATAAATTTTAATAATTATAAAAATTATTAAAAGTTTAATCATTATATTTCTTAAATTAAAAGTTGGTATAATTATATTTAAATCTTAATAATTAAAGTTCATTAATTAAATAATAATAAAATATTTATATTTAAATATTAATAATTAAAGTTTATTAATTATTCTATTAAATAATAATAAATAAAGTTGAAAAAAATCGTAATATTCCATTAGATTTAATAAATAAACTTATTCATGAGAATTTGAGGAAAATTAATATTAAATTAATTATTGAATTTTAAAAGACAAAATAAACAATGCATTTTTTTTTAAAAAAGTAAAATAGTAAAATATTAAATAAAATATAGATTATTATTTATTAAAAAATAATATATAATATATAATAAGTTAAAAAAATATGACTTTAAAACATAAAACATAGTTATATATAAATATAAATAAATAATTAAATATAAAGTAATTAATTAAATATATCAGTTAATTGACTAATAATAATAGCTGAAAATTCATATTAGAATATTATGTAAAATATTTTCTTAAATGCTTATTCTATAAAATAAAATAAAGCTTAAAAAAAAAAAAAACAACAGATTTTTTCCTTTTTTATATATAAAATATAATTTTAAATATTTAATTTTTTAATTATATAGATTCATTTATATATATGTGTTAATTTTATTTTATTTTAATTCTAAAATAAAAATTTTTCTTTTTATTATAATAAATATTATTAATAAGTAATTAATAACGGAATTATTATTATATTAAAATAATTTGTATTACTTTATAGATTTTAAATATTTTCATTCTTTAATAATTTTACAAAAACAATAAGAAATTAAAAAGTTTTATTTTTTTTAATTTTTTATTGTTTTTGTAAAATTATTAAAGTTTTTAATTATTTTTGACACTTGCAAATTAATATAATTGATTTTTTATTAATAAAATCATATTTATACGAAAACTTCTAATATGATCTATATTGTTATTTTAATATTAATAATATAATATGGAATATTAAATAACTGAAACACATTTTATTAATTTAAAATAATAATTATTCAAAAGTAAATTGATATGTATCCACATGTAGAAAAAGTTATATTATTTTTATGATAGTAATTTATTTGTAATAAAAAATAATTATATTAAATAATCTATTTAATTTCTATTAGTTACTTTATTATAATTTTTTTTTTTAAATAAATAAAGAATTATAATATATATTTTAAAATATAATTATACAATATTTAAAATAACTTATTTGAATGTATTATAGCAAACTTATCTTAAATAAATATAAAATTGTTTCTAAAATTGTGAAGATAGGTATTGATAAATATTTAATACATGAGGAAATAAATATTAAATTAAATATATATTATATTTAATATATATGAAAAGAAAGAAAAACATTTTTGATATTTAAAATGATAAAAGAAAAAGTATACTGAATTTTGAAAATGTAGATTATGTGAATTTTGTATATAATCAACAGATGTGATTTTATTTACAATATATTTTATTTTATATAATAATATATTTTATTATTTTATATATATGTGACACTTTCATTATTATTATTATTTTTTTTTTTGTAAAATAAAATAAAAAAAGATTATCTTTAGTAAAATAAATTTTTAAATATAATATAATAAATTATTTTTATTATATTTTAATATATATAATTAAATTTTATTTAATATAATTAAATTAAATACAATATATAAATATATAAATAAAAAGAATTTTTTTAAAATAACTATATGATTTTAAAGAAATAATTATATAATATGTAATATTTAATGCCTGTTTTTTTTTTTTTTTTTTTTTGTATTATAATGAAAGACTTTCGAATAAATATAATAAATATGATGAAAAAGATAAATATATTTATAATAATAATAAAAAAAATTCAAAAATTCAATCAATTGCTTGAGGGCAGGCTAGCTTAGACCCACCTGGCAGCCTCTCAAGCTTCTCATAGTCGCTTTTCCGTAAAAACTCTAGATTACATCTACACCATTGACTGCCAGTTTTCCTCTCTGTCGTCAGACAAATTTCATTGACAAAAAGAAAATTTTTTTTTTTTTTATTATTCTAAAAAGTTTAAATATTAAATATATTAAGTACTTATATAAAGATGGTAATGTAGATCCACTTGATAATGTTAAAAAAAAAATCTATAATTTATATCAGCAAAGTCAAAAGATTCTTCTATCAGAATAGTTATGATATTAATATATATAATTGTAGATTAATTATTTTAATTATTTCTTTATTATCATTTTGGTTTATTAAATTTATGTAAAATGTTTCCAATATTTAACGAAGATTTTTGGGTTATTATCAAAAGTTATTCGTTAGTTATTTAGATTTAGAAAAACTAACCGTTTTTAAATATCATTTTCAATTAATACTTCAACGCTTTATATTTATTTATATATTGATATAATTATTAAAGGATTAACATTAATAAAATCTTATACTCTAAAAGAAATGACCATTACTGATAATAAAAATTTTAAAAATGTAAACTTAAAATATTCAAATGCATTATTAATATTTCAATATATATAAATTTTGAATTATATTCATTATTTTATGTATTTTTAGAATAATATCTTAAAATTACATTTTATGATTTTCCCTTTTGTACTATTATATATATTATTAATTTTTTACTTTTTAATTATTCATTTTTTTTATTTATAAGAAAAATAATGAAATCAAATGATGATAATGGCATTTAAACTTTTAGATAATTTAGCCACAATATTTTAATAGAATATTATAAAACCAAATCATTATTATCATAAATAATATTAGTAGTTTCATTACTATATTACTGTTATGATTTTTTATGATATTACATTTTTATAATAATAAAATAATAATATAATTATTTATATAGAAATAAATGAAAATTATATTATATAACAATAAGTATTACTTAGAATTGTTATAAAAAGAGAAAAAAAGAAAAAAGTTTGATTAATATTTAATATAAATAATTAATTTTATTTATATTAAAAAATTAAAAAGTAAATGAATAAATAATTAAATAATTAAATAAATAATTATTAGTTTTTTGTACAATCAAACATTAACAACGATGTGCCAATAGATTTAATTATTTTTAGATTTTTTGGATAATTCTATTTTTAATTAATTAAATATTCTTTTTTTATACGTTTATCGCTTTGTTTCTTTATTCCTAACCGTAAAATATAATATAGAGGTAAATCAATTTATTTATTTTTTATATTTATATATATTGAAAAGATATTTATCATAATTGAAAATATATTAATTATAAGCATTGATATTATTTTCTCTTCTATTAATATATATCAAAGTAATAAATAAATAATTTAAGAAAAGAATTAGATATTATCTTATATATTTATAAATATATTTCGTAATAAATATATCAATATTACATATTTTATTATTAAATATAATGTTTTAAAAAATATGAAATTATTATTTATACTTAAAACCATATAGTAATTAAAAGATTGTTTTGATATTTTTCCAAAAAATTAGTTAATTTATTTTTTTAAACTTTTATTTATTTATTGTTCTTTTAAACGTTTATTTACTTTTTTGAAATCTATATTATATAAATTTCTAATTTTATATTTATATTTATATTTATATATTTATTTTTATGTTTTATATTTTATCACTTTTTTATTACTACATATATTTTTGAAATCTTACCTTACTATATTTGAAAACCTATGGGAAAAAATATGATTTTATTACATAATATTTATTGTAAATAATCAACAGGAAATACAATAACAAATTACAAAACAAAAGAAAAAAAAAAAAGAAAAGAAAATAAAATATATAAAAATGAATTTCAAACTCTTAAGTTTAGTAAGCTTTTTAATTTGTATTGTATCAGCTTTAAAGGATCTCTCAAATAAGGTTGATAACAACGTTTACGTTGCTACCATTACTAATTATGATTCTCTTGTCTTAGATAAAACTAAAGATGTTTTTGTTATGTTTTATTCCCCAATCTGTCCTTTCTCTCAAAAAGTAAATATTTTTTAATAAATTAAAATAAAAATAAGAAAGCATATATACATGTATATTTATATAATATTTATTTATTTATTTAACATAAAAGAATTTATAATAGAGTAATATTTTGATAATGTTAAAATTAATTATCTATAATCATTTGATTTTACTTATTAATTTTATATTTTTCATTTTTGTTATTTATTTGTTTTTATGATAATTCAATTATTATTACAATTAGTTATTACCAACTTGGGAACAATTAGCTTACAGATACAAATCTCAATCTGATGATATTATTTTTGCTAAATTCGATGGTTCTGATGTTGATGTTCCAGAATCATCACCTTGGATTGAACTTGAAGGTAAACTTATATGCATTTTATTTTTTTTCTAATTTATAATTGTATAATATTATTATTAATAAAAAAAAAATAGTTGTCAAATATAATTATCAATGACATCTTTATAATTGCTTGTTTTTCTTTCCTTTTTTATTTTTTATTTCTTATTTTTCTTAATAATAATATAATTTTTTGACAAATAATATCTTTATATTATTACATATTCATTTGATATTAATTATAGAATTCCCAACTATGGTATTATTCAAGAAGACCAATATTGATAAGAAGAGTTATATTATGTACCCAATTGAAGGTTCTCGTACTTTAGCTAATTTAGCAAAGTTTATTGAAGCTTCTTCTACTAATAAAAATCATATTGATGTTACTCAAGAAGAATTAGATGAAGTTGATAATTATGATGATGTTACTCCATTAGACGCTGATGATGAAGAACTTGATGCCGATGATGTTAAACTTATCTTAGATAATATGGATGCAGATGCAGATGATGTTGGATATGATGAAAAAGAATACATTCGTGTAGGTGTTATGGATGATGATAAAAATATTGTAAATGAAAAAGGTAAGTAAAATATAATTCATAATTCGTAATTAATTATTATTATTATTATTATTATTATTATTATTATTATTATTATTATTATTAGTATAGTTATTATTTTTTATTTTTATTACAACTATTTTTTTTTTTTAATATATTAAATTGTTAAATTGTTTATTAATTTTTATTTTTTAGATTCAAAGAAGGATGACGATTCTATTCCAAAAACCAAAAACGATGAAATTCCAAAAACCGCTGTTCCAAAAGATGAACTTTAAGAAATTTTTTTATTTTCCCTTTTCTTTTTATATATTCGAAGTTGATTTGTTTTATTTTTTTTTTAAAAAAAAGAAATAAGTTTTTATATGAAAATTAAAATAAATAGTTATAAATATATCATATAAAAATTAATTAATTAGTAAATAATATTTAATAATAATAAAAAAATAATAACAAATAAAAATTTTTATGTTAAAACAGAAATTGAAAATGAAATATATATAATGAAAATAAAAAATAAAATAAAATATAATAATATAACTATAAAATAAAATAATTAAAAAAAAAAAAAAAAAAAAAAAAAAAAAAAAAAAAAAAAAAAAGAAAAAGAAACGAAACAAATAATTAAGTAAATATAATAGTTATAATAATAATAATCAAAATATTGAAAATATATAATGTAAAGATTAGAAAAACAAAAATAGAAAATAACAAATCATAATAATAATAAATAATTAAACAAATTATTTATATTTAATATATGTATAATAGACAGAGGTATAACTTTTTATTATTATTATTATTATTATTATTGTTTTTTATGTTTATTTTTTATGTTTATTTTTAATTTTATTTTTAATTTTATTTTTATTTTTTTTATTTTTTTGTGAATATAAAGCATTTCAATTTTATTATTGTAGGTTAATATCTTTTTTAAACAAGAATTTTTTTTATATGATATATAATATATATAAATATATATAATAATTTTATCATATATATTGTTTTTCTCGTATCATAAAAAGAGTTAAAGGAAGATCATTTTACAAAATATATAAAAATAAATTGAATAATGATATAATTTCAAATATATTAGATAAATATAACATAGAATAGATTTATTTTAAGTAAAATTTTAATATCATCATATTAAATTAAGATAAGAACATTTAAAATAAATTAAGATTAGAACTCTGGTACAATATATTTTAGTTTTACTTATAATTATTTCATATAGTTTAAATATTATTATTATGAAATAATTATAATTTATAATGTTTAAAAAATAATCTTTGTTTAGAAAAGTAATTTTGTTTCACAAAATATATATAATATAATATATTAATGAATGAATAGAAAAATTAATTTATGTATTAACCATTACTTTTTTATATTTTTTTCTTTTAATTAACTTTTTATTATTTCACTTAAATATAGTTATTTTAGAATGCTTTTTTTATAAAAAAAACATTCATATTTTTACTGTTTGATTTTGTTTTTTCTTTCCTCTTTATATATTTATATGTAATATATTTTTAAAAATTTTATGTTACAAATAGTTATCTAGAACATCATTTTAAAAAAAAAATAAAATTAAAATTAGTTTCAAAAAAACATAATTCTATTTAAATACATAATATATTGTAATATATTTATAATTATATTAACTATTAAATTAAATATATATTTAATATATAATAATATAGTTAATAATATATTATAATATATTATTAATATATTATAATAAATAAAAGATTTTCTTTTTTTCTACTTCGGTAAGGAATAATATAGAAGAAAATAAAAAAAAAGAAAAGAAAAGAAAAGAAGAAAAAAAAAATTATAAAAATAAAAATAATAATATTTATAAAATATATATTAAAAAAATATGACCGAAGTCTACTACTAATAATAAAAATGCTAATTATAATTAATAAAATATCATTAATATTTCATTAATACTATTTATAATAATAAGAATGTTAATATACTTTTCATAATAATATTTTAATATTTAAGTAATATCTGTGGTATTGTAGAATAATATATATATATGTATTATAAAACAAGTTTATTATAAAAGGAACTTTGTTATTAAAAAATATTTAATTATTATGTATTTAATTAACAAATAAAAATTAAACAATTGTTTAAAAATAAAATAAAATAAGTAAATAAATAAATAAAAAATAAATAAATAAATAACTAATTAATTAAATAAATTTATTTACTTATTTATTTATATATTTATTACCAATTAAAGACAAAATGAATTTTAATTTAATTTAATTTTTATACAAAAAAAATGATATGGAAAAATATTTCAAAAAAAAAAAAAAAAGTTTTTTATACAATTTTTTATATTTTTAAATAAAATAACAAAAAACAAAAGAATATTAAAATAATATATAAAAAAATAAAATAAAATACATTGAATTTATTATTTGTTATATAATAATAATAAAATACAGAATAAAACTTTATTTAAAAAAGAAAAAAAAATTATAATAAAATAAAACAAATAGAATTTTTAAATAACAATTAAAAACAAAGAAAAATCCATTTTAAAATTAATATTTTAATATAATAATTTAAAGGTAAATAATAAAAATCTTTTTATTTATTAATTTAAAGAATTTACTGAATTATGATTTTAAATAACTTTTTTTTTTTTTTATATTATCAATATATTAAAATAATGTGATGCATTAGTAGTTTCTTTTTCTTTTTTCAGTTTTCATATATATATTTTTTTTCTATTATTTATAATATATTAAAAATATTTCTTTTATATTGTATTATTTTTAAATTTTATATTTTTTAAATTTTATATTCTTTAAATTTTATAATACATAATAATTTATAATAGTAATAATAAAATTAATATAATAATAATAATTACAATAATAAAACTTATTCATATTCGTATCATTAATAAAATAAATAATAATAATAATTTTTAAATTTTTTTTTTTTTTATTTAAAAAAAATAATCTTTATAGTCTTCAATAATAAAACTCAACAAATTCAATTTTATTAACCAATGACATATATTTAATAAAGTTAATAAATTGATAAAAAAATGTTATATATATAATACTATTTTTCAAAATATTATAAGTAAAAGATACAATAACATTTATTTTACAAAAAAGAAATTTGAATTTACAATAAAAAAATTATAATTACAATTTAATATACAAATACAAGTAGCAACAATAATAAAAATATAAGTAAAAGGAAGATAATTTAAAAATAAAAACAATTAAATAAAAGCAATTTATATTTTATAAATTTACAAAATTCATTTTTTATAAGTTATATTTAAAGTGTAAAAAGAATGCAGTATATACAAAGTTTTTTTTTATTAACATTATTAATATTAAAGTAACTCTATGTGTCGTTCACAAACACTTATAATATAAAAATTAATAGTCAATATTTATAATTAATAAACAATAAATAAATAATAATAAATAATAAATAATCATTATAACAAATAACATTAAATTTTTATTTTATTTTATTTTTTAAATAATAAACAATCAAACAAACAAATAAATAAATATAAATAAACAAAAAGGGAAGAATTATTATATAATTTCATTGAAATTTAAATTCAATTGAATTTTATTAAAATAATAAATTCTTTAGAAAAGCGAAAATATAACAAGATAAAGAAGAAAAAAAGAATAAATAAAAGAATAATTCTCTAAGAAAAAGAAGAAAAAAAGACTTATCGATAAATAATAAAAGAAATCCATAAGTCAATTTTTATTCTATTATATCATATTTTTTTTATAATATAAAGTATTTTTTATGTAAAGATTAAAAATAAAATGTTAACTTTTGGGCATAGACTATATTTTTTTATATGTTCCATTCTCAGTGCTATATTCCTTTTCAGAAGAGGAAATAGTCAGGAAAACTCGATAGAACAATTTCAAGATTTTAAAGATCCAACTTCACTTGATGTTGCAATTGTGACAACTCTTGATGGTAATATTCATGGTGTTAATAAGGAAACTGGAGAACATTTATGGACTTTAGATCTTGATCAGGGTTCTATGATTAAGTCTAAATTATTTGATTTTCCAGATTTAAATTCGAAAAAAACAATTAAAGATTATGAAAAAAAACATCGTACTAAAGTAAGTAATGAGAAAATAAAAATTAAAAATGATAATTCAAAGGAATCAACAGAATATAAAAAAGGAAAAGATGACTTAGCTCTTAGAAGAGAAGACATTTTTAATGAAATATATATTCCAGAACCAACTGAAGATGGAAATATATTTGTTATGAAACCAGGAGAAGATTTACATGTAAAATGGCGTTTATTAATTTATTTATATGATATAATAATATTATATATAATAAATAATCCATTTTTTAATAAAAAATTTTTTTCTTTTTTTTTTTTATAATATAAAATATATTTATAATATTTTTATATTCATATAATTTATAATGATGCTTAATAGGTGTTACCATTTTCAATTAAAGCATTAATTGAACAAGCACCATTTGCTCAAAATGAAAACATTTATTTAGGTAGTAAAACTACTCATGTTTTGGTTTTAAATCCATATACTGGAAAATTAATTAAATCTTATTCTATGGAAAATTCATTTGGTTTTAAACAAGATTCAAATGTTATTCATATTGGAAGAGTTGGTAATGTTTATAACGTTATTAAGATAAATATATTATTATTATGATTATTATTATTTGTATTATTTCATTATATATAATTAATAAATAAAAAGATTTATACATATTTATATAATAATTTAATATTAATCATTTATATAAATATAAATATTAATAATAATATAGATTATAAATTAATTATTAAGGATAGTTTAACAGGAAAAGTAAAGTAAGTTTATAAAATTTGAAAATAATATATAAATAATATGTTAATATTAGTACTTTTTTTTTTTTTTTTTTTTTTTTTTTTTTCCTAATATTTTTTAAAATATATAAATAATATATAAATTAATACTTATATATATATATGATACAATAAAAAATATTATAGATGGAATGTTTCTTATTCAGAATATACTACAACTAATTTTGATGAACAACAAGCTATTGAATTTACAAATAATGATAAAAAAGCTTTCGAATCCTTGTCAGCTTCCGCAAATTCTCAAGGTGATTTAGTTATTCATGAAAAAGGTAGTAATAAATTTACAAATTTCAAATTTTCATCTCCAGTTATTTCGACTTTTGGTGTTTCCTCTATTTCATCATCTGATAATAGTGATAAGTTAAAATTATCAAAAGCTAAGCCAATATGGCCAAAAGAACAACTTAATTCGTCAAAAAAGGCATTTATTGGTTCCATTGATGGTAATCTCTATGCTTTATCTTCTGAAAAATTTCCAAATTTCCAAGCTACAAATGATGATCAATTGACTTTAGATGATTCTCCTAATAATAAATTAAGTATTTATTATCCAAAAGATAAATTTATTCATGATCATATTGATAAGCATAAACAAAATCAAAATAATAAATCTGATGAAATAATTGAGGAAGTTGGTGGAGATGATAAAAGTAATATAGAAGATAACAACAATGGTTATGTATCAGCTATTATTCATAAAAAAACTGGTGGTTCAAAAGATTGTCATTATGGTTCACCTTATTTCCCAGCTTGTTTATTAGGAGAAAAGGAATATTTTGATGATTACAATCTTCTTTTAGAAAATAGAGAAGATCAATGTGATACCAATGAAGATGGTAGTATTTTTGAAGTCAATAAAGGTATTGCTTTTTCCAAAAGATTATTTGATATTATTGGACAAATAATATTTACATTAATGATTGCTGGATCAGTAGCTTATTCATTTAAGAATAAATTCATAAGTTTTGATAAAGATGATACAACTTTACTTGGTTATAAGGTTAATATGATGGATAAATCAGAAATTGTTAATCATTTTATTAAAATTTTACAAAATTTGAACCATTCTACAATACCAGCCGCCATTGATACCAATGATAGCTATATTGAAGAAATTAAACCTAAAGAAATTATTATTGATGGTGAAGAAGATAGTAGTCAAGATCAAGATTTAATAGAAAAAATTAAAGCCGTTGGCAATTCTATTGAAAATAATAAAAATACCTCAACTAATGATGAAAGTGAAGAAACAATGGTTGAAAAATCAGAAACAGGTGAACCAAATAAGATTAATGAATCAAAATACCCAATAACAATTGGATCACTTGTTATTAATGAAGATGTTTTAGGTAAATATTATATATATATATATAATAAAATATAAACTATATATATATTATAATTATATATATATATAATTAATACAAAATAATTGAAATAAAATATTAGGTTATGGTAGCCATGGTACTGTTGTATTTAAGGGAACTTTCCAAGGTAGAAAAGTAGCTGTAAAGCGTCTTCTTATTGATTTTTATGATATTGCAACTAAAGAAGTTCAATTATTACAAGAAAGTGATGATCATCCAAATGTTATCAGATACTTTGCAAGAGTAAGTTTTTTTTTATTTTTATTTTTTAATATATATAATATTATATTATAAAATATTATAAATGAAAATCGAAAGAAATAAATGTAAATATATAGTAAGAAATTTAAATTTTTTCTAATATATATATATATTATTATTATTTTTATAGGAAACTACTGATAAATTTATGTATATAGCCATTGAATTATGTATAGCATCATTACAAGATATAATAGAGAAACAACATGTATCATTATTTTCAGAAATTAGATCCCAAATAAAACCTGAAAAATTATTATATCAAATTATATCTGGTATACAACATCTTCATTCCTTAAAAATTGTTCATCGTGATATAAAACCACAGGTAAATATTATTGTTTCATCAATAAATACATTTATATTTAATTATTTTAATATATATATATATAAAATACTTAATAATAAAATATATTAAAAAATAAATATTATTTATACTTTATATATTTTTTCTTTTTTATTTATTTATTTATTTATTTATTTATTCATTTATTTATTTATTATAAAAAAAAATTTATGTTATAATAGAATATATTAATTGCTGCACCAAAAAAGAATCAAAATCATCCAAGAGTGTTAATTTCAGATTTTGGTTTATGTAAGAAATTAGAAGATAATCAAAGTTCATTTAATAATACTATTCATATTGCAGCTGGTACTGTAGGATGGAGAGCCCCAGAATGTTTATTATTAGCTCATTTAAATCCATCTCAAACTTGTGATACAAGTTCATTAGGTTCTAATAATAATACAGATAGTTCTTCATCTTATTTCAAAATATATCAAAGTCAAATGAATTCAGATGATCATCCAGAACCTCTTCGTATTACTAAAGCTATAGATATTTTTTCAGCTGGTTGTGTCTTTTATTATGTATTATCTAATGGTCAACATCCATTTGGTGAACATTTTTATCGTGAAGCAAATATCATTAATAATAAATATAATTTAGATTCTGCTTTTGGTGGTATTAATATTGAAGCTAAAGATTTAATTGAACATATGATTCAAGCAGATTATCGTAAAAGACCAAGTGCTAAAGGTATTATGTCTCATCCCTATTTCTGGTCCCCTACAAAACGTCTTAATTTCTTACAAGAAGCTTCGGATCGTTTTGAAATTGAACAAAGAGATCCACCATCACCTCTTCTTGTCCTTTTAGAAACTAATGCTAGTCTTGTTGTATCAGGTGATTGGTATAAAGTAATTGATAAAGCTCTACGTGATAATCTTGGAAAATATCGTAAATATAATGGTGGTAGTGTTCGTGATTTATTACGTTCACTTCGTAATAAGGTAAAAATAAATACAATCCTATAATATAATATATATAAAAATATAAATATAATACAATATATAAAAATATAATATAATATAATATAATATATAAAAATATATAAAATAATTATATATTAATTAATTGATATAATATATATATATATATATATAAATATATAAATAGAAACATCATTATCAAGATTTACCAGATTATGTAAAAGAAGCATTAGGTCCAATACCGGATGGTTTCTTAAATTACTTTACTTCAAGATTCCCATATTTATTATTACATATCTATTATGTTATTGTAAATACTAAAGTATTAAGAAATGATTCGATCTTTGCTTCATATTTAAATCCAACTACAGAATAATAATAATACTAATAAGAATAATAATAAATTACATAAGAATATACATAAAAATTATAATAAAATATAATTATAATAGTAAAACATAATATTAAAAAAAAAAAAAAAAAAAAATAAAATAAAATAAAAATAAAATAAAAAAATAAAAAAATAAAAATATAAAAATATAATTAAAATATAATTATAAATAAAATAATAATAGCAGTTAACAATAACAATTAATAATAAAAATTATAATAAATAATAATAATAATAATAATAATAATAATAATAATAATAATAATAATTAATAATAATTAATAATTTATAATAATCATATATATCAATAATTAATTATATAATTTATTATTTTATTATTAATGCTAGAATAATAAAAGCAATAAATTATAATAAATGACAAAATTATTAAATAAAAAAAAAAACATATATATAATAAATATAATATATATATATTTATAATATCTTATAAATATAAATTTATAATATTTTTATATAATTTAAAAAGAGTACTTTGTTTTTCATTTCATTTCATATATATTTATATTAATATTAAACGAAAAAAAAAAAAGTATTATATACTTTTTTTGTTTTTGTTTTTAATATTGTTTTTTTATATTAAGAAAGATGGCGTTTTTATTTTATTATATTTTATTTTATTTTAATATAATATATATTTTTTTTATATATAATATTATTTATTTTATTTATTTTTAAAAATTGGTAATAATATAATATATATTTAATTTTTGTATTTTATAATTTTTTTTTTTAAGAGAAAAATTGAAAGATAAAAAAAAAAATAAAAAAAAAAAAAATAATAATTAAATAAATTGATATAAATAAATAAATAAATATAAATAAATAAATATGTTATTGTAATATTGTTTAATTGATGATATAATGAAAAAAAAAAAAGTTTATATAAATATACTATTATTAATAAATATAATATGATAAATGAGAATATGATAATTCAAGAAAAAAGAAAAAAAAAATTATTTGGTGAATTTAAACAATTAATTAATTAATTAATTAACTAATGCACCATTCATAATATCATTTGAAATTAATAATTTAGAACGTATTAATTCTGGTAGCCATTTCTTTGGATTTAATAATAATGGTGTATATAGTGTTGGGAATTCTTTTTTAGTAATTTCGATATTTGGATCGGCTTTATATTTTTTATATTCTTTCATAAATTTATATACATTTATTTCATGGGTATTATAATATCCATTAAATCTATAAGTAATGGTAGCATCATTTTTTCCAATCTTTTATTATAATACAAAAATTTTAATTTTTATTTAAAATAATAATAATAATAATAATAAATGAATTTATTAGATATAAAATTTTTATAAATATATTAGAAATAAGTTAAAAAAATAAAAATAAAAATAAAATAAAATTAAATAAAATAATTATTTTATTATTGTTAATTACATTAGATGTATGATAATAAATCATCCACATTTCAGCAGTAGCTTTTGGTACTGGATTAATTTTTGTAGGTTGACTCCAAATAATTAAAAAATTACTACATCTTAATTTTTTATTGGTAGAATGATGTTTAATATGATATTTCCATTTTATACAATTAGATCCTTCCTTTTCTTGAATAGGAATAAAATTAATTTCATCATTACTATCATAAAGAAAATTTGGGGTAACATAAAAACTATCTTGAAATGAAACTTGACTTGAAAATTTACTATTTAATTCTTCTAAATTTGGCATAGGTGTTGGATTAATTTGTATAGAATCATCTTTCTTTTCTTTATTATTATTATTATTATTTTTATTACTATTACTTTTATCTTCTTCATTTCCTTGATTTATGGATAATTTTGAATTTGATTTCTTTTCTTTTTCTTCTTCTTCTTGTTCTTCTAAATTTTCATTAAAATTTCCTTCACTTTCTACTTCTTCTTCGTTAAAATTACCTTCATCTTCATTTTCATTAAAATTATCATCTTCATTTTCATTATTTTCTTCAAATGGATCTTCCTCTTCATTTTCATTTTCATTTTCATTTTCATTATCATTTTCATTTTCATTTTCATTTTCATTATTATCTTCATCTTTATTATTTTCTTGTTCATCATTTTTATGATGATTTTTTTTCTCATTTCTTATATTTGAATGATTATCTAATTCATCCATTGGAAAATCTAAACTATTTGTATCATCTTCTTTTTCTTTATTAGTTTCCTTTTCTTTTGCTTTTCCTTCTTCTTCTTCTTCTTCTTCACCTTCTAAATTTTCATATTTAGAATTAATTGAAAAACGACTTTTGTTTGGAGTATTTTCTGGAGTATCTTTAATAAATGATTCATGACTTTCTGATTTAACTTTTTCGGATGAATTTGAAGATTTTAATATTAAATTAGATATAGATGTATTTTTTTTGGTAGCAAGAACACAAGCTGGAGCTCCATCATAATCTTCATCTTCACTATCACTTGAAAGAGATAAATTATCATAATCAGTTGTAGTTTTATTATTGAAATCTTCTTCAATTTTATTAATAATATCATCCGTATTATTTATATATTTATCAAAACTAGTATTAATATCATTTCTTTTATTTTCTCCTAAAAGTGTATCTTTATCATAACAAAAAACAGTAGGAGTTTTTATTAATGTAGTTTCTTCACAAATTTTTTCCGTTGGATCACCTTCTAAACTTGAATTTAATTGAATATCTTCTTTTGCTGGTGATAAATTTCCATTAGTTAATGTAACAAATTTTGGTTCATTCTTATTCAAACAATCACAAAAAAATGATACTACAGTTTCAACTACATCTAATGCTTCTGTTGTAAAAGGAATAATTTCCTATATTATTACGAATATATTTATATAAAATAAATAAATAAATAAAAAATTAAAAAATTAAATAAAATAAAAAGAAAGATCCATATAATTACAAAATTGATTATATTTTTTAATATAAAAATAAATTAATTATATTTATGAATAAATTATGATTAGAATAAATAATTTTTATAAAAATGAAAATAGTATATTTAAAAAAATAAAAAATTACTTCATCTTTTAATTCTGAACAATATTTATATTGGAAATCCATTATTATTGTTGTTATTGTTATTTTGATATTTCAATTATTATCTCTATATATATCAATATATAAGTTTCTTATTACCAAGATGAATAGAAAAGAAAAAAAAAATGATTATTTTTTTAAAAAAAATAATTTTTATATTATATATTAAGTTATGGATTAAAGTATAATAATTATAAAATTTTACTTTAAAAAGAATATTTTTTTAATATAATTAATAGCTATAATTAATTAACATAAAAAAGATTAAAAAGTAAAATATTTAATTTCTTTCTATACATTTGTTATTGAAAATAAGTTTAATAGAGAAAATAAAATAAAAGGAAAACTAATAAAATATTACTTAGCAACAATTATAATTATTTATTCATACGCTGATATAATTATTATATTATTATATTACATAATATATATATATATGTAATATATATTTTTATGTTATTATACTGTATTTAATATAAAAATATATATGATAATTGATTTTTTTACAAATTCAATATCACAGTTCTTTTCAATTATATTTTATATTATGATTTATTTAATTTTCCTTTTCAATTTTTTTTATAATAATTTTTATTTCATATTTTTCCTAACATAAAATAATTATTTTTATATATATAATATAAAATTTTTTTAAATTTTAAAATTTTAAATATAATAAAATATAATATATAATTTAAATATTATATGTAATTCTTTTTTTTTTTAATTAACTTTAATTATTAAATTTATAAATATTTTTATTTTTAAATAAAGTTTCAAGCTTTATAAATCATCATTAAAAATTAAAATATAAATAATTTTCATTATTCAAATAATTAACATATTATATATATTATAAAATACATAATAAAATAATATAATAAGTTATTAAATTATAAATAAAAAATTATTAAATATGTAGTATTTCTTTTTAAATAAATAATATTATTAATTAATTATTATTTATTATTATTTAGTAATTCTTTATAATGATAAGTGTGTATCAAATTCAAATATATATATTATTATATCAGTAATAATAAATAATAAATAATAATTAATAAATAATTAATATGAAAATAAAATAATTGTTATAATAAAGGGATTTATATATAATAGAGAAATAATATTTTGTATATAATAAAAAATAATACAAAATATTTAACTTTTTTAATCATCTTTCATAATATGTAATATATCATTAAACTTTTAATCACTTAATCATGATGTATTAATTATATATATTAAGTATTAATTATATATAATTTTCGTTTTCTTTTTCTTTCGTTATCCTATTCATTGATATATATTTTTAATTATAACTATTATATAAAGAATACAAAATAAAATAAAGTAAATATTTAATTTTTATTTATATATATATATATATTTTATATAACGAATATTTTATAAATGTTATATAAATATAAATACACTTTAAAAAAATGATAATTTGATAAATCAATCTTTGTTTTTGCTTTTTTTGGTTGTGACTGTGATTATGACTGTGACATTTTCCCTTAAATTTTTTTTTTTAAAAAAAAAGAATTTTTTATATTATAATTTTTTTTTATTGTTAAAAAATTTAATTTATTTTGATTAACAATAATTTAACCGCATTTTTAATTTAATTGCCATGCAATATAAATATATTACAGTATTATAATAATATATGATATTAAATGAAAATTTATATATTTAAATTAAATTATTTTTTATATATAAATTATTAAAAAAAAATGTAACAAATAAAAATATTGATAAGAGATAACTTTATATATTAATATTAAATAAATAATTACAACAACAAAAAAAAAAACATATAAAATATAAAATAAGTTTTATATTTAAAATGAGTATTAATAATTATCAAATAATAATAAACTATAAATAACAATTAACAATAATTTCTAAAATTATATATATTTATATCTATACTAATTTATTATTATATATTTTTTCATTCATATAATTATTATTTTAATACTTATTATTTATTTATCATTATAAATATCCATTCATTTATTTATTTTATTTCTTTATATATAAAATTATTTAATTTATGTTAAATGTTACACGAAATCGTTAATTTACTAAATATAGAAATTTTATAGTCAAATATTTTTTTTTTAAAAAAAAAAATAAATTTACTGGATAATAAAGTTATTTACTGTAAGAAAAAGAAAAAAAAAGGAAATAATGTAAATAAAAGTTTAATTAATAATAAAAAAGTAAATTTTATTAAGTAAAGTATTATAGTAAAAAAAATGACTGACTGACTTTTAAAGAATGATAAAAAATGTTTTAATTATTTAATCAACTATCAATACTTTAATAATAATAATAATAATAATAATAATAATAATAATTAATATTATAGATTATTAATGATATTATTAGAAATATTGTCAATTCTTTCACAAAATTTTAATATTTTTTTTGTTTAAACTTCATTATAATAAAAATTGAATGATACTTTTTTTTATTTAAATTTTTGTATTTTTTATATATAAATATCATTATTATTTAATATTATGTTTAAAAAAACTACATGGTAATTTATAAGTAAAAGTACTTGAAATTAGGGATAAAAAAAAGATTAAAAAGATTTTGGAGATATTAATATCAAAAAAAAAAAAAATTAAAAATTTTTTTGTTTAATATAATATTATAATAACAATATAACAACTCATTTTTATTAATTACAATTACATTAATAAAAATATAAAAAAATATTTAAATACTTTTTTTGGGTTTTAAATCATAATAAATTAATTTAAACCATATATTATCAATATATTTTAATATATTATATTAATTTTAAATAAAAATTAATAAATAATTATCTTTAAAATATAAATGTAATTTTAAATAGAAAAAAAAAATTTTTTTTTATTTCTTTTAAATTATTAAATATATAAAAGAGATTATAAAATTTTTTAAATGTTCTGAAAAACCTCTATGAATTTATATAAATAAATAATAAACATAATTATTTATTATATTTATTAGAATAAAAAAATAAAAATAAATAAACGAAAGCAGTTTTTTTTTACATTTGCGTTTTAGTCAAATATTTTTTATCAAATAGATTATTGTAAATTGAAATTTCAATTTATTAGTGTAATAAAAAGTTTTTTCTTTAATAATGTTAGTTTTCAGTTTATATTGAATTAAAATAACATAAATAAAACAAATTTTTTTAAAAAAAAAACAAATAAATTTGTATATATTTTCAATAAAAGAATTTTTTATAAACATTGTATAAATAAATTCAAACTAAAAAAAAAAAGCGCTATATCACAAAACGAAGTTATAATTTTCATTTAAAAATAATAAAATAAAAAAAAAAAAAAAATTAAAATAAAAAAAAAAGCAATACATATTTATTTTCTCAATTAAGCTTATTTATAAAGGCATTAAATAAAGAAAAAAAATATAATTAATTATTTTTAAATATTTCATATAATATAGAAATTTTAAAAAGATTTATATATTCTAAGAACTATACATTTTAATTAATTAAAGTTATAAAAGATTTTTCAAAAAAAATAAAAAAAATAAAAATATAAAAAAAAAAAAAAAAAAAGAAAGAAAGAAAGAAAAAAAAACTAATTTAATTTTAAAGTATTTTTATATATTGTTAAAAGTAAAAGTAAATAAGCAAATAATAAATTACTCTACTCTATATCGTAAAATAAAAATTAAAAAAAATATATATATTCAAGAAAAATAAAAATTATATACAACTTGTAATAGCAAAATAGAAAAAAAAAAAAAAAAAAAAAAAAAAAAAAAAAAAAAAAAAAAAAAAAAAAATATGGAAAGTGCAGAAGTTACAGGTTTAGATAATTCAGGAAAAGTTCAACAAGAGCAGGCTGAAACTGATAATCTTTCAACTCAACAATCACCAGAGGATTATTCTAAAGTTTTAGATGAAATTAAAAAAAATCCTGTTCCATTTGTTGGTTTAATGTGGAAAATTATTGAAAAAAATAATCTTGCTCTTCATACCTTACTTTTAAAAGATGTAGAAACTTTTAAAGATGAACAAGTTGAACTTTTAGAGAAAAAATCCAAAACTGATTATGATTTTTCCAATTTTCAAATACCCGCCATAACAAACTATAATAGTTGGAGTCGTCTATTAATGGATTTCTTATTTAAAACTTATAATATTAAAGTTGAAGGTAAATATATATATATATATATACTTTTATAATGTATATAAGTAAATAATTTATAAAATATACATTTTATAATGTATATTTTATAATGTTTTAATAATTATAATATAATAATTAATATATAATATTTATAAATTATAACTAACATATAATTAATTTATTTTGATATATATAATATAAATATATATTAAATTTATCAATTAATTTTAATTAATATTTCAATATAATTATATCATTTAATTAATAATAAATGAAATACAAAAAAAAAAAAAAAAAAAAAAAAAACTTAAATATTCAATAAAAAAATTTCTTATAAAATATAAAACTATAATAAAAAAAATTTATATATATATATATATATATATAATCATTTAATCATTTATATATATTGTTATATAATAATAAATGAATAATATAGAACAAGCAAAGATTATGCGAGGAGATGAAGGTTATTCAGATAAAGAATTACAAGATTTAATTCTTAAGAAACGTTTTAAAAATCATAAAAGTAATGCAAACAATATTTTATGTGCTGGTTTAACTGAAATATTGCTTTATTATTTCCAAAATATGGAATATACCAAAACTTCAACTTTTGAACTAAAAAATAAAAAAGAAGCTAACAATCTTTTTATTTATGATGCTCGTTTAAGACAAATTTTAAGACAATTTTTAAAGAATATTCTCACCGAATACAAATGTATATGTGAAAAAAGATTTGAATTAGAACTTGCTCAAAAATTAGAAAAAAAGAGTATAGAAGATGAAGATGAAGGAAAATCTGATGAAGTTCGACAAAAAGAAGAAATGAAAATTTTAAGAGAAGCTAGTGAAGATTTTATTAATGATATTCAAGAAGATATTGATGCTGAATTTTCATCTATTATACCTGAAGTTGAAAATCGTGTTAGTTGTTTACTTTGGGAAGAATATCAAAAAGCAATTGAAGAACAAAAAAAGAAAAATGGTAATAATAATAATGAAGCCTATTTAAAAGATGAACAAAGTAGTGCTAAAAGTAAATGGATGAAATGGGGATTGGTTACAGTTGGAAGTGGTATTATTATTGGTGTTACAGGTGGTTTAGCTGCCCCTATTGTTGGAGTTGGTTTAGGTACTTTGGAAGCTGGTTTAGGTACTTTAGGAGCTTTCTTAGGTATTACAACAGCTGGTATTATGAGTGGTATTGGTACCTTTTTAACTACAACATCAGGTGTAGCAATCTTTGGTGCTTTATTTGGTCTTACTGGTGGTGGTTTAACAGGTAAATATTTATTTACTTTAATATAATAAAAAAAATCATAATCATAATCATAATCATAATCATAATAATAATAATTAAACGAATATTTTTTTTTTTTTAATAATTTATAATTTTTATATTTAATATTCAATAAATATATATAAAAAAATATCAAAATATTTACAATTTTTAATAAATTATATTAACTAAATAATTTTTTAATATTTTATATTATTATTTTATTTCTTTTTTTTTTTCTTTTTTCCTAATTATATATATATATATATATTTATATATATTTATTTATTTATCAACTTATCAATCAATCAATTAATCAATTAATTAATAAATTAATGAATTAATTAATAAATTTATCAATAAATAATAGCTTATAATTTCCATAAAGTATATAGTGGTTTAAAAGAATTTAAATTCATTGAATTACCATATCAAGGTACAGATCCAGAAATTAATAGTTTTATTGAAAAGAAGAAAAAAGAAGAAGAAAAGAAGAAAAATAAAGAAAATAATGGTAATGGTGAATTAGTATATGAAGTACTATATGATGCAGATGAAGCAGATGAAGCAGATGAAACAGAAATATCTCATCAAAAATCTACATCAATATCTCGTTCTTCTTCAAGATCTTTATCACAAAGTTCATTAAATGGTAATCATTCTGATTCAGAATCAACCTATATAAATAATACAAATAATGAAAGTTTAGGTGAATCAACTATTCCAATTCAAAATTCACCAAGTAAACTTCATGTTATTATTTGTATTTCAGGTTGGTTAAATGATATTGAAGATGTATATAAACCATGGGAAAGTTTAATTGGTCATCGTAATACCATGTCAAGTAATATTTATGTATTAAAATTTGATTCCAAAATTTTAATTAATTTAGGTCAAGCTATGGAAAGTATGCTTGTTAGTGGTTCTATTACATTTACTGTAAAACAACTTCTTAGACAAACAATTTTAGGTGGTGTTGTTACAGGTTTAATTTGGCCAGTAGCCATGGTACAAATGGGTACTATGATTGATAATCCATGGACAGCAGGTTTAGATAAAGCTGAAAAAGCTGGTAAAGTATTAGCAAGAGAAGTTTTATTAAAATATGTTCATGGTAAAAGACCAGTTACTCTTGTAGGATATTCATTAGGTGCTAGAGTTATTTATTATTGTTTATTAGAACTTTGGAATTATTCTTTTGAATTAAGTATGAAAAAGCATGAAGATTCCATTTTTTCATGGTATAGATCAAGACGTAATAATAATAATAATAAAGATCAAAAAGATTATACTAATGAAGAAAATCTTACAGTAGATGATATTGAAAAAGCTAAATTCCTTTGTCATTCTATTGTTGATTCTGTATATCTTTTTGGTGCTCCAGTAGAATCTAATCCAATTCATTGGGCAAAAATACGTGCAATGACTGCTGGTAGAGTTATTAATGGTTATTGTCAAACGGATTGGGTACTTAGTTTCCTTTTCCGTGCTAGTACTATTTGTAATCATATAGCAGGACTTCAAAAAATTGATGTTGAAGGAATAGAAAATATTGATTTAACATCAATAGTTAGTGGACATCTTGAATATAAAGAAAAGTTACAAATTATATTAGAATATGTTGGATTTGAAGATGGTATTATTATTACACATTAAAGAAAAAATAAATAAAATAAAATAAAATAAAATAAATTTACATATTATATATATATATAAAATAACACTATTGAAAAAAATAATTATTATTTTTAAAATATCTAAAAAGATAAATAAAAATAAAAGATACAAGAAAAAGAAAAAAAAATAAATTAAATAAAATAAAAGTAACTTAACTTAAAAAATAAAATAAAGAAATGTATTTATAGATAAATAAATAAATATAAAGAAATAAATATAAAATAAAAGTATATTAAATTAAATAAATAAAATAAAATAAAATAAAGAAATGTATTTATAGATAAATAAATAAATATAAAGAAATAAATATAAAATAAAAGTATATTAAATTAAATAAATAAAATAAAATAAAATAAAGAAATGTATTTATAGATAAATAAATAAATAAATAAATAAATAAATAAATAACTATAAAAGTATCCATTCATATATATACATTTATAAAGATTTATTATTAATAATAAATCTTTTAAAAGATTATCATTAGTAAATGAAATCAATTATTATTAATTTTTTTCTAATTAATTTTTTTCTATAGTTATATAAGAATTTTTATTTAAGAGTTCTATATGTTATTTATTTTATTTAAATAATTAATAACTTTTATTATTAATTTTATTTAATAATATTATAAATTAATAAAAATTTTTATACTGCCTATTTTTTAATTCACTGCCAATACAATATAATTTTTTTTTTAATTTTTAATTTTTCAATAATATGCAATGTGATTTTTTTTTAATTAATTAATTGTTTATTATTTTATTTTTATTATTATTATTATTATTGTTTTATATAAATAAAATAATAAAATATTTTTCTTTATATATATATATTAATAATATTTAATAATATTTAATAGGTACTATAACAAAGGCAAACCAAATAAATAAATCATTAAAAATAAAATAAAATAAACAGTTAAAAACAAGATAATAATTATTTTATTTTAAGATATGATATATTTATTATTATTTATTATTTAATAATAAAAATTAAGTTAATTCTAATCGTTAATTTATTCGTTTTTTATATTTTAATTTACATCTTTTATATATTTATTCCTGATCTTTTACAGTTAAGAATAATTTATAAATTATATTTTATAATTACAAAAAAAAAAAAAAAAAAAAAAGATATATTACAATAAGTTATTAAATCAATTTTTAAAAAAATAAAATAATAATAATATATAATTATATTAATAAAATAAATAAAATAAGAATTAAAAAAAAAAAAGTCAACATTCCTATATATCCTATATAGTCTTCATAAATAATATAAATTATTTAAGAATAATAACTAAATAACTTTTTAAATAAATAAATAAATAAATAAATTAACATTTTTATAAAATTAACTTTTTTAAAATAAATTAATTTATGATTAAAAAAATAAATTATGTTACACAAATATTATTATATATGAATCATGAAAATTAACATTAGAATTTGTATAAATTTAAAGATATTTTACTATTTGGGTTTTTTTTTTTCTTTGAAATAAAATAATTCTATAAAAATATCTATTAAATAATATAATAATTCATTGTTTTTTTTTTTTTTTTCAATAACATTATTTATATATATAAATTTTAAATATTTAATTAAATATGACTTATAGCAAACGTAAGTAGATATATACATAATTATATTAATTATAAATTATTATTTAAACTATTTTTAACATTAATATGTTATATTAAAAAAAAAAAGTTGATTTCACTAATCAATTAAAGTCTCAGTTAAGAGATGTTGATCATGAACTTGTTGGAGATTACTTTTATGAATGGACAGTTGATTGGGATAAATTAGATAAATTAAAATGTGAAGAAGAAGTATATAGTCCTGAATTTGAAGCTCTTGGTACTAAATGGTATATGAGAATTATTATATTATATTAGTTATTTATTATTATTTGGTTTAATATATCATTGCCTTAATTATAATTTTAATATTTACTTTTTTACTTTATATGTATATATTTATATATATATATATTTTTTTTACTAAAAGGAAATTAATGATATATCCTAATGGTATTGAAACAGATCATAAAGGATTTATTAGTTTTTATTTATTCAGAGAAAATGAAGATGACGATTGCTTTGTTCATTATACTGTAAATCGTGTATTCTTTGTCAGAAATTGTAATGACTATACTGCTTATTATTCTAAAAGTAAAGTATTTTAAAAAAAATTATAATTTCTTAAAAAAATAATATATATATATATATTTTATTATATATATATATAATTATATATTTTTTATTATATATATATATATAATAAAACGTATTAAATATTTTTAAATAATTGTAAACTCATATATATTTTTTATATAGCATTACCAATTGATTATATGAGTAAAACCATTATCTATTCTGGTCTTCAACGTTTCATGAACAAATCCAATTTAAATATTATCAGTGAATATTCAAGCAAATCTATAATTGAAAATAATAAATGTGTCTTTGGTGTTTATTTCCAAATTTATAAAAATGGAAAAGGTTTGTTTTTCATATATATTTTAAAATAAATAAATATATTTATATATATATATTTATTTATATTTAAATATTAATAAAATAAAAATAAATAAATAAATATTTATGTATATTGATATTTAAATATTAATAAAAAAAAATAAAAAAAATATCTATATATATATTTAATCAAAAGACCTTCTTAGGAAAGAAATATCTTGTCTTTTGGATGATGAATATTTAAAACCAACAAATGAAGGTATTTACGAATGGGAAGTTAAAAATTGGAGCAAGAGTAGTTCCTATTCCTCAGCAGAATTCAGTCAAGCATTTTATATTGGAGATTATAAATGGTAAATGAAAATAATTTTTTAACACTTATTATATATTATATAATTATATAATAATTATAATAATTATAATAACAATAGTAATAATAACAAAAATAATAATAATAATAATAATAATAATAATTAAATAAAAGGAAATTGGAATTATATAAAGATGGTGAAGGTAGTGCCAATAAAAATTATGTTTCTATTTATTTGAATTGTTTAAATCCTGAAATTAGTAAGTCAGATAGTTTTCGCGTTAATGCAGTATTCTTTATTCGAAATGAACATGATCCAGAATCTTTCTATTTAGGATGTAAATATTTATTTTTTTTTTTCTTTTATTTAAAATAAGATTATTAATAACAACAACAACAACAATAACAATAATAATAATAATAATAATAATAATAATAATAATAATAATAATAATATATTTTATAATCGTTTTATATATATGATATAAAGATTTGGATTACCAAGATTATAGTGTAGATGAATACAGTTTTGGTCATAGTCAATTAATAAAAAAGAAAGAATTATTTAAAGAAAATAAGGCTAAAAAAAGAAGTGTAATAGAAAATGGTAAATGTATTGTTGGAGTCTACGTTCATGTTTTCGGAGATGGTAAAGAATTAATTTAAATATATTAATATAAAATAACAAAAAAAAATTTTTTTTAAATATATAAATTATAAATAAAAAGTTAATAATAATAATAATAATAATAATAATAATAATTATAAATTATTATTATTATACCTTTATTAATTAATAATATCATAATTAATATTTTTTTATTTCTTTAACTTTTTTTATATTTGTTAATATTAATATATTAATATAAAAATTTCAATATTTCCATATTTTGTATTATACAATTTTCATATAATAATAATACAATAAAAATTAAAAAAGACTTATCATCCGCCTTTTCAAAAATGAGAATAAGTAATGAATCCTTATATATATATATATATATATATATATTTTTTTTTTTTTTTTTTTTGAAATTTCTATTAATAATATTTACAATATAATAAAATTAAAATTAAAAATAATATTAATAATAATGATTATTATATATTAATTAATATATATATATTAATTTTAATTACTTAAATGTAAAAAATAGATGATATTGAAAAAGAAAGAGATGAAATAAAAAGAAGACTTGATCAATCACCACAACAATATCCACCATATCAATATCCTCCACCATATTATTATCCACCACCATCAAATGGTGTTCCTCCTGTTCCAAATCAACAATATCCACCATATCAATATCCACCATACCAAAACCCACCATCATATTATTATCCACCACCTCCAAATCTTGCTTCATCTTCTTCTGGTAATGCAACTGAAAATCCACCACCATACAGTCCATTATCCATGCCAAATGCAAATAATTCCAACCCTACTTCACAATATCCACCATATTCAAGCCAACCTTATCAAAATCCACCTTATCCAAATCCACCTTATCCAAACCAACCTTATCAAAATCAACCTTACCAAAATCCTCCTTATCCAAATCAACCTTATCAACCATATCAAAATCAACCTTATCCAAACCAACCATTTTATTATCCACCTCCAACAACAAATTCAGTACCAACCCCAAATGCACCAACCTCTACTGATCAAAAGAAATAAATAATAATATGAAATATATTATAAACGTTAACGTTACTCTCATTTAATAATTGAATAAATTAAAATATGAATTATTAAAGTAGATTTTATTTTTTAATTCTCATAATTTATAAATATATATATATATATCAATTTATAATTCATTATATTTAATCGGTCGGTCACATCAATCAACAATAATATTAAATATTTATATATTTATATATATAAGATATATAAGATTTAAATTAATAAAAAAAATTAATAATAATAATAATAATAACAAAATAATTATCAAAATTAAAATTTTTTTATAATTATAATAAAAAAAAAAAAAAAGTATTTATTATTTTATATTATTAAAAAAATATAATAATAATAATAATAATAAATAATAATAAAAAAAAAAAAAAAAAAAAAAAAAAAAAAAAAAAACAATTATCAAAATTAAATATTTTTTATGAAACAATAATAAAAAAAAAAGTATTTATTATTTTATATTATTAAAAAAAAATATAATAATAATAATAATAATAATAATAATAATAATACCATTTAATAGTAATAAAATAACACATTAATAATAAATATTATAATATACTTTATGTAAATTAAAAAAAAAATTTAAAAAAAATAAATATAAAAAAAAAAAAAAAAGTATTAAAAACGTTTTAAAATGAAATAAAAAAAATAAAAAAATAAATAAATAAAAAATAAAAAAATAAAAATTTAAAAAAGAAAAAAAAATCTTCAGTTTTAAGGATTATATATATATGTGTGTGTTTTAAATATTATTTAATATTTATTATATATATTATATTTACGTAATATATATATATAATTGTCTTTATCAATAATTTCTTCGTTCTTCAAAAAAAATAATAATAGATATATACACTTTGTAATTTATAAAAATCTTTATTTATTTTATTTGATTTTATAATATTTTATTTATTTATTTATTTTATTTTATAATATTTTATTTTATTTTTTTTTTTTTTTTTTATTTATTTATTTATTTATTATTATTTTTTGTTATATCATTTTTTGTCATTTTATATTTATTTCATTTTTATGTTAATTATATAATTATATAAATAAATTAAGAAACTTATTATCTATTGTTTTTTTTTTTTTTTTTAAGTGTTAAAATAATGAAAAAAGTATTAATATTATATATTACTTGTTTATAATAATAGGTTAAATGGATAGTATATTTTATATATTAATATTATTTGATTATAATATTATGTTAAATTGGATAGTATATATTATATTTTATATTTTATATTTTATATATTAATATAATTTATCTATATATAAAGATAAAAATTTATATAAAATTCATTGTCATCTTTTTTTTTTTTTTTTTAAAATATTATAAATAATAAAATTAAATTATAAATAACTATATAGTATGAAAGAAAAAAAAGAAATATTTAAAAAAAAAAAGATAATATGAAAATTTTCATTCATTTCTTTTATTTTTCTTTTTTTTTTTTTTCTTTCTTTTTTTTATTACAAGGAAAAAATAAATAAATATAGAGAAAAAAAATAATAATATATATTGTTTTTTTCTTTATATTATTATTTTTTTTAATAAATATATATATAAATATATGTATATATGTAATTATATTTCCTTACATAAAGTGAATAAGAGAATTAATGAAAAGAGTAATTAAAGAAATAGTAAAAATAGAAGTTGGAAGGTGAGAAGATAAAGCACCACTACTACTACTACTATTAGGTCCACCAACATTATTCTTATTTTCATCTGTGGTTATTACTTCTGGTGAAATACTTTCTAAATAAGTAGATCCAGAAGTACTAACACAACTACTTGTAAGTGGATCCCATGTACCTTCAGAACATCCTTGTGCTGGAATAGTAATACGATTACCATTACGTTGTGGAGTAGGATTATCAATAGAAGGTTCAGAAGTTGGACAACCGAAACAAGTTGAGAAATAAGTATTACCAATACCACAACTTTCAACTAAACCATCATCAATCATACCATTACCAGTATTATCAATACCATCACAAATTTCAGCATCACTTTTAACCTTATAAGTATTGAATTTAGAACAATCAATAGCTGGATGACCAGCAAGTTCAGAGGCTTTTACTGGATTCTTCATATATTCAATAAGTTGAGAATAGGTAACAAAGTAAACATCTTTTTGACCAATACACCATTTAATAAATTCACGATACATCTTTAATTTATCTTCTGGTTCATTACAATGAATAGCATGTACAGCAATAGCCATTGGTTGACGATTGCCATTATATCTAAAATTAAAGTTTTCTTTTAAAACATTAAGTAAATTACTATCATAATCTAAATCCATGGAATGTGGATCGGTTGCTAATATTTATAATAATAAATATATATATATATATATATATAAAGAAAAAAAAATAAAAAAAAAATATTAGTGTTAATTATTTTATTTTAATTATAAAATATTTCGATTATATAAATTTTTGATTTATAGTAATATTATTATTAATTATAAATTATTTTTAAATATTGAATTTTTAATTATTGTTAATAAATATATATATATTAATAATTAATATTATTAAGTAATTATTTATATATATATATTATATTTTATATATAATCATAATAAAATATTATTAAATTATTTAAATAATTATATAATAATTAAAAAAAAAATTAACTATTGAAAAAAATTTATTTTTATAAATATTTACGTGAATAGAAAGTGGAATAAAGTGGAATTTCCCAAAGTCCATTATGTGGAGTAAGAGTACCACAAATACCATTAGCATTACAATCAGAATCATCAGATATACCATTATCAAGAGTATATGGCCATGAGGCATCTTGACGAACTGTTGGAGCACTAGAATCATATAATAAACCTAAATCTTGAACATTCTGAAGTAAATTATTATCGTAGTATAAAAATGCTATTTGTTTGTTTGTTTATTTATTACCAATAAATAGTCAACAAAAAGTGAAATAATTAGATAAATATTAATTAAATATATATATTATGAATAATGAAAATTTTCAATAAATAATAAAATGAAAAGAAATAAAAAAAAAGAAAAAAAAAATAAAAGTTAGATATTATAAATATATAATATTAAAAAAAATTATCATATTTAATTATTAAAAATATATTTAATGTCTATCTGGTTATTATTATTATGACTATTATTATTATTATTATTATTATTACTATTATTATTATTTATTATTATTATTTATTATTATTATTTATTATTATTATTTATAAAAAAAAATATTTTTAATGAAACTTACGAGCACGGAATCCCTTAATTTCACTTTCAGGAATACCTGCAAAGGTACTTAAAACAGTTTTACCACTTTGAATTTCTTTTAAAGAAGCACCTTTACTATGATTAAAAGTATGAAGTGCAATCTTTCATAAAAAAATAATATATTAATTAATTATAAAATTTTATTTTAAAAAACAATATATATATAAAATTAAAATGAAATTTTTATATTATTAATATAAATTATAATTTCTTTTTTATAAAAATTTAAAAAAATATATATATATATGAAATGAAAATATTATATAAAGTTTTTGTTGATATTTAATAAATAAATATATATATATAATATATAATAAAAAAGAATATATACTTCATCTCCTTGAGCATGTAATTGTTGAACTTGATGATAATTGGTATAAATATTTTGAACAAAGTGAGTTGCAACAACTGGACAACCATTACTATGAGCTAATCCTTTATACATACTTTGAAGAATTCCAAAAGTACTGTCATTTACAGCATCATCATAAGATAAAATGACAAATTGTGGAGCATCTTTTGGATCGATACCACCTGGTGGTAATGGAGAAGCACACATACAATTTGGTGGTTTACATGTATTTGAATCACAAACGTAACCTTGTGTTGCTTTAAATAAACTTAGAATAGTTAAAATTGTTGATAATTTTTTAAACATTTTTTCTTTTTTTTTTATTTATTTATTTATTTATTTTTCTTTTATTATTTTTTATTATTATTATTAAAATTGTTTTTATTGTTAATTTCTATTTTTTTTATTATTATATACAATTTTTTTCTTTTTTTTTTTTTTCTAAAAAAATATAACTATTTACTAAAGAGATTTTTTTTTTAATATTTATATTATTTTTTTTTATTCTGTAATCTAAAATATTACATTCAATATAATATAAAATACAATATAATCATAATATATGATAATTAAGATTTTTTTTTTTGTTTATATATTTATTTACTTATTTATTTATTATTTATTTATTTATTTATTATTTATTTAATACTTATTTATATATTTATTTATTATTAATATAAGATATATGGATATAAATAATTAATAATATATTATATTATAATATATAATAAATAATAAATAATAAATAAAAAAATATATATTTTAATAATGTTATTTATTATATAAATTAAAGTTCCTAAATAATAACATTTTTTCAATATATTATTATATATTATAATATATTGAAATTAATTAAACTATATTCCATAATATATAAAGAATTTCTCTAATTATCATTTGTTATTGTAGAATAATATTATAATATATTTATAATATATTAAATATATATGAAAAATATTATAATGATCATAATAAAAAAATATTTACAGTTAAAAAAAAAATAATTTTTTTTTTAATTATTTCAAATTGCTCTATAAAATGGTTACATTATTTATAAATTATAATAAATTATTTAATTAAATTTATTTACATTGAATTATATTATAAATTAATATTAATATATATTATAAAATAGGAATATAAGGAATAGAATAATAAATAAATAAATAATTAAATAAAAACTAAATAAATAAATAAATAAATAAATATATTATATATATTATATATAAATAAATAAATAAATAAAAACCTATTTTATTAATAAATAATTTAAATTAAAATAATAATTAAAAAATTTTTTATCAATATTATTATAATAAATAAATAAAAAAAAAATTTTACATATAAAAAAAAAGCTGTCATGCTATTGAAATTATTAATAATTAATATTTAATAAAAAAAAAATATGAATGGTTTTCTAACTATATTTACCGCTATAAATAAAATCAAAAATAGTTATATTAATATTAATTAAAATATTAACAATAAATTATTAATATTAAATATTAATTATTAGTAACAAATTACGATAATGACTATTTTATAGCAACAATCATAATATAATTATTAATTAATATTATTATTATTGTTATTATTATTATGTATATATTAACTATTTTCGAAAAAATAAATTATATATTTCCAAATAATAATGATTATAATATTTTAGGTATATTTCTATTTTACATGTTAGTTATTAATATATTATTTAAATTAATGGTTAACTACTATATTAAGAAAGATATAATAGTGATAATAATAATAACATAGATAGGTTTAATATGAATTATTTAAATATCATTTAACATTTATATGTGTATATGAAAAATGAACAACTATAAAAAAAAATAACATTTGGAACAGTATTTCGTTGATATTCCTAGATTGTTGATAAAAATAATTATCAACGAAATACTGTTCCAAATGTTATTTTTTTATATTTGCACATTTTTCATAAATTATTTTTATCAACAATCCAGGAATAATATTATCATTATTCATAACTTCATTAATATATAAAAATTACTTTTTAATAAGAATTAAAATTTTAATAATTAAAAATTCATTTATTTATATGAAAAATTAATTTTCCTATTTTTCCTATTTCATAATATATAAATTTTTAATTTTTAATAATAATAATAAATAACTTATTAAGAAATTATTTTTCACTTTTTATTATGTATCATTTAATTTTTATAAATATATTTCAGAAATTTATGTATTTATGATGTTTATATGCACTTTTATTTTTATTATATTATATTATATTATATATATATATAAGCATGACATATTTAAAAAAAAATTAATAAAATATATAGAAAAAAAATAATAAAAAAATAAAAATAAAATAAAATAAAAAAAAAAGAATTATATATAAAAAAATAATTTCGTTTATTTATATAAATACTTTTTGAAATTGTATATATTTTAAAAATATTAAATTATGATATTTTCTTAAGTAAAAAATATATTTATAATTGGAATAATTGATGAAAAGAAAAAAAAATAGTTGTTTAATTTACTTTGATTTAATTTTATATTTATTATAATATATGTTGACGTTGACTATGAATGAATTTCAGAATATAATAAACTAAGTAATTGTAATTTTTCATCTGCCCCTTCTACTAAAGCTTTTTCTGCTTTTCCCAAATATTTTACCATATAACATTTTATTTTTGATGAGAATTCCACATTTTCTACTAATCTTTTATTTATCTATTAATATTATAAAATTTTATAATATACCATTAAATAATAAATAATAAATAATAAATAATAAATAATAATTACACAAATATAAAAATATATTTAATTTGATAGATTTATATAATATAATATAATATAATAATATATATATAATATATAAATATGACTTAACGATTACTTACTTGAAGAAGTAATTTTGAAACAGAATATCCAGATAGAATTATATTATTAGCCATTGTCATTTTTTCATCTGAAGTACCTTTAACCCATACATTTATTACTTGATCTACTATTTCATTTGGAATGACACCAGCAAGTTCAAATACCATATTTGGTGTTAATGATCCTTCAATTTTACTTAATTGTGAAGCACTTTGAAGATAAGTAATAGATTTTCTCATATCACCTTCAGATACATTAATTAATTCATTTAATGCCTTTTATTAATTATAAATAATAATTTGAAAAGAAAAAAAAAAGTCAATATATTAAAAGGCATAAAAAACAATATCATTTATATTTATTATTTATTATTTAATAAAAATATATCAATAAATAATTTAATTAATAATTATACTTACTTCATCTGTATATGGTATGTTTTCACATTTACATATTTCTTCAAGACGTGATTTCATACTTTCTTTTCCAAGAGATTTAAAACGAAATTTAGCACATCTTGATGTTAACGGGTCAATAATTCTATAAAATATAAAAAAAAAAAATATTAAATTATATATTTTATATTTTGAAATACATTAATATATAAAAATAAAAAATATTTTTCTTTTTATCTAATTATATAAAAATAACGGCTTTTTTTTTATTTTATTTTTTTTTTTCTAATTAATTAATAAAATAAGAATAAAGAAATTTGTTTTTTGTAATAAACTTACCTACTAACATAATTACAAATAAGACAAAATCTAGTAACTTTTGAACTAATTTCCATTGTTCTTCTTAAAGCAGTTTGAGCATCATTTGTCATAGAATCAGCTTCATCTAAAATTACAATTTTATATGGAGGACATGACGAATTTCCACTTTTAAAATATATATATATATATATATATATATATATGATTTATAGTTATAAATAATAAAACATTACACATTTTGTAAAAATAATTATAAATTATACATATTAATAAATTATTTTAAATACATAAAAATATTTTTTTTTTATTAATATTAATTATTTATTTATAATATTGTAATATAATTTGATATAATTAATATATATATTAAAAAAAAAAAAAAAAATTACTTTGTATTTTGTGAAACAGCAAGTCTTGAAAAGTTTTTAACTTTTTCTCTAATAACATCAATACCTCTATCATCAGAAGCATTTAATTCTAAAACTCTTGATTTCATTAATTCTGGTCTGTTTTATAGTTATGAGTAAATATACATATATATATATAAATTTGATTTAAAAGAATAATATATCATTATTATTACTTAATTTAACAATACGATAAACTTAATAAATATTAATTGAATAAAACTATATACCCATATAATTCTCTAGCTAAAGCTAATATAGTTGATGTTTTTCCAGTTCCTGGTGGTCCATAGAAAAGTAAATGTGGTAACTTTTATATAATAATAATAATATTTTATAAATTAATATTTATAATAAAAGTTATAAAATATAAATTTTATATTTATATAATTAAAATAAATAGAATTATTGATTAAAATGATAATAAAGATTATAAAAGAAAGCAAAAACAAAAAAAGTATTATTTTTATATAAAATTTTAAAACTAACATTTTTGGTTTCCATTGTCTTTCTTAATACTTTTACAACTTCTTCTTGTGAACTGACTTCATCCATATTCTTTGGACGACTTTTTTAAAAATTTTTAAATTATTACATATTTTATAATTATTTTATTTAATATTAATTAAAAAATTCATTTTATTTTATTTTATTTTATTTTATTGTATTGTATTTTATTAATTATATAATAAAAGAATTTGTAATATATTACTATTTTTCAACCCATAATTCAATTTTTCCATCATCTTTGTCTTTTGTAGACTTTTTATTTTTTCCTAACATCAAATCCATTTTTTTGATATATGACTATACTTTATACTATAAAAATAATAGATATATAATAATAATAATATTAATATTAATAAAAAGAGTAAAAGTTAGTATAACGTATCAAAAAATGCATTTTAGTTCTTTTAAAAAAAAATAGTAATTTTAAAATTGTTTTTTAAAAAATATTAACAAATTATTATTCTCAACAATAAATTATGAAAAGTTATTAAACATTAATATATGAATATTTAAAATAAAAGATAGATCATTTATCCATTTATTCATTATAATGTTAAATGAAATCCAATTTATTCAATTTATTAAATTAAAATGATTGAAAAGATTGAAAAAAGCATTCATGATAAAAGATATTGAAATTAATTTTGTCTTTTTTTTTAATGTTTATGAATTTTTGATAATGTCTATTAAAAATTTTGACTTTTAAATTCGCTTATTTGACTTGCATTTTAGTAAAAATAAAATAAAATATAATAAAAATATATATAATATATTGTAATAAAACTTTAAAATGTATAATATTTTTCTAAATTAAAATATTGATATGAAAATTTAGAGATAATTACTTTTTTTTTTTATTAAATAAATATTTCAAAGTGGTATCAATATGAATATATACAATTTTAATTAAAATTTTGTAATTTTTAACTATTGTTTGAAATTTATTTCTTTCTCTTTTTTTTTTTTTTTTATTTTTTATTTTTTAATATTCTCTTTTTGGAATAATTTATTATATTTCTTATTATTTTTACTTTTTTATAATAATTAATGATATTAAATTATTTTTAACCAATGATTGGCCATAAATCATTTTTAAAAATATAAAATATGACAAAAATCAAAAAAATAAAAATTTTTTAAAATTAAAAAATTAAGATTTTTTTGGAGTTAATTCTTAAAACATGAACTTCTACCGAACTGATATGTCTATATTTAAAAAAAACATTATAATAGAAAATAATTCAAAATATCATTGTCTTTAACTTAAATTCGATATTTCTTCTTAAATAATTTAATCAATTAATTATTATCAACATTTCAATTACATTAAATATTACTATACTAATTTAATTTAATAACATATATGTAATAATAATGAAAGAAATATACAATAATAAATATATATCAAAAAATATATTATGTTAAAAAAATTATTTCTTTTTTAATTTTATTTTTAACTTATTAACTCTAGTTATTATTATTATCATTATTATTATTATTATTATTATTATTAACTCTAGTTATTATTATTAACTCTAGTTATAATTATTAACTCTAGTTATTATTATTATCATTATTATTATTATTATTATTATTATTATTATTATTATTAACTCTAGTTATAATTATTAACTCTAGTTATTATTATTATCATTATTATTATTATTATTATTATTATTATTATTAACTCTAGTTATTATTATTAACTCTAGTTATAATTATTAACTCTAGTTATTATTATTAACTCTAGTTGTTATTATTAACTTTTATTATTTATTATTTATTATTTATTAATTATTTATATAGAAATTTTAAATAAAATTAAAAATATACAGTAGTATTAATATAAATTTAATATAATTATAATTTTAATATAAATATAAATATTAAATATTTTATAGTTTATATCAAACTACAAAAAATAAATTTTATAAATATTATAAAAAATCATCTTTAAAAAATATATAAAATAAAAAAGAACCTTTTTATATTTTAAAAAAAAATAATGGAAATAAGCAAAATTCACAATCTTAAATAATTGTATTTATATATTATCTTGACGAATTATTTTAATTTTTTTTTTTATATTATTTAAAATTTATATAAATGTTTAAAATGCAAACAAACAATGTAACATTATATATACTTATATATATAGCTTTGTATTTTCAATATATTAATAGTTATAATATAACTATTAATTCTGAAAATAATGAATATATACATAAAAGTCCTTATATATTAAAAAAGGAATTATATTGGTGAATATAATAATGGTACTATAATTGATTTAAGTTGTACAAATGATTCTGAATGTTTTTATAATAAATGTATTAATAATTATTGTGTTTTTAATGAAGAACCCTCTTCAACTCATTGTGATTATGTTCATAAATTATTTGCTATGTTTCAATATACATTTTTACATTGTAGTAAGTCATATAAGGACGTATGTAAATAAAACGTTCATTTATTCATTTCAGAATTTGTTGATGCATTAGCTTATTATAATAGTATACACTCTGATGGAATCTTTGGAATCTTAAGCTCTCTTAATTACATTAGATAATTGTTATTACACCACTTATTCTCTCTGGGATATTCTATACACACATAATGGAAATTTCCATTTAACATTAAATGAAAAGCATTGTTTAAAAGTTATTGATAACATTTCCTTAGTTTTAGGTGAATGTGGGTGGAAAAGATGGAACTACTTTCTATCATGAAGGTAATTATATTATGTCTCCTTTATATAAAAATAAATGTATTGGATTAGACACTGGTTCCACTTTAGTCATGTCAAATTGTAGCGAATTTGATAAAACTCAAATCTTTTTTTTTTTCAATCTTTGGACTGAACCACCTCTAGAATCATAATAAATTCAAATAAAACAAATAAAATAATAAAATAAAATATTAAATAAAAAATATTTTGTTAAATTATTAGTTATATATATATATTATTTTAATAATGTTCTATATTAATTTAATATATAATAAAAGAAATATTAAAATTTTACATATAGTATAAAATTTTATATAAAATATATTTAAATTATATGTATTAAAAAAGAATATAAAATATTAAATAAATAGAATAATCTATTAATGAAGTATCTGTTATAATTATAATACATAGACATCAAACAAATATAAAGTTATTTATTATTATTATTATTTATTATTAATTATTATTTATTATTAATTATTATTATTATTATTATTATTTATTCACTTTTTTTTTTAATATAATCATATAAACTATATTAAAATTGCGCCTAATAAATAATTCTAAATATTTTATTGTAATAGTCAAAAATCATTTATATAAACCACTTTTCTATATATATATATATTACGGAATATTCAAAATTTATCTTTATATATTATAACTATTAAATAGTATAATTATATATATTATTATTAGTGTAATTATTATATTAACCATTCTATATTTATTATAATTTCAAAATAATAAATACTAATAATTACACATCTATTATATTTATTAGAATCATTATATATACTTGAACCATTCTATATTTATTATAATTTCAAAATAATAAATACTAATAATTACACATCTATTATATTTATTAGAATCATTATATATACTTGTGATATTTATATTTTTAATATCAATTATCATTATGTATTTATATATAATAATGATATATATTAGAACATCAATAAAAAATTAACTTTAAAGTATTTTTTACACATTATTTAATATTAATTAGAATAAAATTTTTCAATATCTTTTATTATAAAATTATATTTTAATATTTTATTATTAAATTAAAACATAGTTTTTATCTATATTAATAAGAAACTCTCTTAATCTTAATCTTAATACTTTAATTATTTATGTTTAATTCATATTAATAATTATTTAAAAAATTTTTTATATAATTTTATTATTTTTCATTAATAGGTGTATATTTAATAACTAATATTTTATAAAATAATACATTTTTAAAAAGAAAGCTTTTTCTTTTTTTTTCTCGAGGCAAGTAAATAAATTTCATATAAAGGTTTAGTTTTACCAACTTTTTAATTTTAATTTTATTAATTAAAAAAAAAAAAAAAAAAAAAAAAAACATTTCTATATATATTTAATACATATTATTTATATAATATAAACTTCTTTCATATATGTAGGGTGACAAGCATTTCTTCATTGAAATTCCAATATTAATTTATATAATTTAATTATGTAATAATCTCTAATTGTTTATATAAAAATAACAAACTTTATGTTATAGTATAAAGTATAGTTTTTATTCACAATTTTTAACAATAATAATAGTAATAATAATAATAATAATTGTAATTACATATTTAAAAAAAAAAAAACTATATTATTAAATATTAAAAAAAAAATCTTCTTTCAAAATTTTAATAAAATTGTAATTAATTATTATACAATAAATAAATTATAATAAATAAATTATAATAAATAAATAAAAAATAAAAAAAAAAGGATTATCATACAATAAATGATAAATTAAAAATAAAACAAAACAAAACAAGAAAAAAAATTTTTTTTTCTTTTTAAAACAACCTTTTTTTCTAATATAAAACACAATTTATAAAAAAAAAAAAAAAGTAACACAAAATGAATACTCCCTTAAATTCTTTATATACTATAAAAAGTAAAAATTGAAGGAATTAATAACATTAATAACATTCATAACGTTGTATCATTATTAATCATCATTTTTTCATACATCTTTAATTTAATATAAACACGATTAAATTAATTAATATGTAATATTATAAATATAATAAATATAAATATGATTTATTATACATTTTATTATATTAAAAATATGAAATGATTATTGGTATATTGGTTATATTCAAATATATATATATATATATAACAATTTTATATATACAAATAAATAAATAAATGTATAAATAAATAAATAAATAAATATTCAATTAAATAAGGATGTTTAAACTTTTTTTTTTTTTTTTTTAATTTTTAATTTTTAATATAATATTATGTAACAATTTATTAAAAGAATTTGTATGGTATATTATTTTAAAAATTTGTTACACAGTATAATATATTCTATTATACCATATAATATATATAATATATATAATATATTGTATACGCAGTATTTGGTTTTTTAATATTACAATATTTACATATATGGTAATTCTAAAAATCATATAAAATAAAGTTTTATGTCAATTAAACTAACCGTAAATATTATTTTGTAACCATTAATTTTTTTTTATTTATTTATTTATTTATTATAATTTATTTATTATAATTTATTTATTTGTATGTGTTTATAATAAATTTATATAAAAATAATATATTATAATATATTATACACTATATATTAATCTAGAATTAATATAAAAGGTTTTATTCTTTATTAATTAGGGTTTACGTAATTGAAATGCAGTTTTTTTTGTTATTCATTTATTTAAATAGATATATAAATTTATTTATATATTATTTACTCATTTATTTAATTTTATATACAAAAAATAAAATAAAATAAAAAAAAAAAAAAAATGAAATTCTTTTTTGATAAATAAAGTGATAATATGCTAACATTATAATTATAATTATAAATTTAAGTTTAATACAAAAATATACATATAACACACTTTTTTTTTTCATTTTTCATTTATAATTTTTTTTTATATTTATTCTATTTTGTAAATTTTTTAATTATAAATATTGTTTTAAAATAAATTTGATTTTTATATTTATTTTGATTAATAAATATATATACTTTTATTTATAATAAAAACATTTTGAATAATTAGATTGTTATATTTATTTTGATTAATAAATATATACACATTAATTTATTATAAAACACTTTAAATAAGATATAAATTAAAAATAGAATAGAATTATATATTTTTAATTTACTTTATATATTTCCCTTTCATTTTATTTTTATAGTATTTATAATACTCGAATAAAGATTATTTCTAGAATTGTATAAATTATTTTCAATTTTAATATTTATTCATCTGTATAATCAATTATAAAAAGAAAACAATATTTGAATAGAATATCAATAATTGTCGAATATAAAAATACATACGCACATTTTTTGAAAGATTGAATAAAAATTAAACCTATAAAAATATAAGATAATTTCATTATTACATTATAAATAATCACTTAACATATATCAATACAATAATTATTGAATAATATCAAGTTTTTTTTTTTATTATTATTATTAAAAAATTTCAAATTCAATAAAATAAAAAAAAAATACCCGTTCTTTTACATACAACATACAACTTATATTAATACTTGAAGTATAATAAATAAAAATGAAATCTTTAATATTTGGTTTTCATATAATATTATTGTTAGTAACAGCAAGTTACTGTAAAAGCGATTGTGATAATTTAGCTGATATTTTAAGAAAATGGAATGTAGAAGTTAATTGGAATACTAGTGATGGTTGTTGTGCAAGTTCAGAAGTTATCTTTTGTAATTCTAAAAATGAAATCACCGATTTGTATGTTTTTACTTTAAATTAATTAATTAATTATTAATATATAAATTAAAATAAAATAAAAAGAATAATCTTTTTTAAAAAAAAAAAAAGTCAATTAAAAATAAATATTAAAATTTGAATTATTATGTAATAAATATTTAATTATATAGATATTTAGAAAGTAAAACTATATCTGGTGAATTATTCGATATTATTGGTAATTTTAAAGCTTTACAATACCTGTAAGTTATACTGAATGAATTTTGTTATATTTAATATATATATCTATTTCAATAATTTTTAAATATATTACTTTTATCACTAATATATTATAATTATAATTATATATGTTTATTATATAAACTGCTTTTCTTATGAAATAGTTGTTTGAATAATAATAATTTAAGTGGTAAAATTCCAGATTCTATTGGAAAATTAAGTGAACTTAAATATCTGTAAGTAAAATAATAAGTATTATATTTGTTTAAATATAATGTTAAAATGATTAATACTTATTATTTTTTAATCATATATATATTAGTGATTTAAGTAATAATGGTTTTACAGAATTACCTAAAAATATAGCAAAATTATCAAAGTTAGAATACTTGTAAGTATAATGGATAATAAATAATCATTAATATTTAAAAAATTAATATAATAATAAGAAGAATAATAAATAGAAATAATAATATTAATAAATAAATCTTGTTTTTATATTAATATTTGATAGATATTTACAAAATAATCAAATTAACAGTGAATTACCATCAAATATTGGAGATATGGAAAGTTTAATTAAAATGTAAAAATAAATTTTCATATTATATTTATATCAATGAAGAAAGATAAAATATTTATGTCTTTTTTTTTTTTTTTTTTTAATTTTATTTGAAACATTTTTATATTAAATTAATAAAATATATATTTTAATAATACAGTGATATATCAAACAATAAGTTTAATGGTAAAATTCCAAAGTCTTTTGTAAATTTAAGTAAACTTGAATGGGCGTAAGTTATATTATTTATATTATTTATATATATATGATTTATATTATTAAAATAATAATAAATAATAATGTTATTATATATATATATATATATTATATTTTATAGTATTATGAATAATAATGAAATTTCTGGTAATATTCCTGACAATTTCAAAAAGTTATATAAAATTAGAGAACTGTAAGTAATAATTTATTTATTTATTTAATAAATATATCTATAATCTTCATAAATGATATATCTTTAATCAAATAATTAACCCTTTTATATATATATATAGTAATTTAAATACAAATAAAATGAGAGGTAATATTCCAAGCGATGTTGCTCAAAATCTTAATGTTGTTAATCTGTAAGTTTTTATTTATGTATTATTTATTTTTTTTTTAAAAAAAAAAAAATTAATATATTAATTAAATATATTAATTAAATAATGTTTTGATTAAATTATTTTTAATTATATAATAGAAATCTTGGTAATAACTTATTCTATGGTAATCTTCCAAAAGAATTCCAATTTGATACATTAAACCTTGAATATTTGTAAGTTATTAATAATTAAATTAATAAAAAAAAATTTTTTTAATATAATAATTTTATAATAATAATAATAACAACATTTTTTTTTTTTTTAAATAAAATAAAATATAGCTGTGTTGAAAATAATTATTTAACTGGTGTTATACCAGAATCTTTCTATACAGATAACTCTGACTATTGTGTTAATAGTTCACAAAAAGATATAAAGAGTTTACCATCTGCTGCAACTAAACCACAAATATCTAAATTATTTATAATAGCATTGAATCTCATAGCATTTTATTATTTATTATTTTAAATTTTAAATTAATCTTTATATTATATTTATACAAAATTATATAAATATATAATTATAAACAAACAGAAAGGAAAAAAATTAATAAAAAAAAAAGAAAAAAAGAATTTTTACTATTTAATTTTTTTTTCTTTATCATTATAAATTGAATCTAGTTTTTTTTTTTTTAAAAAAAAAAAAAATTAAAAAAAAAAATAAAAATAAAATAAAAAAAACTTAATAAAATAAAATAAAGCAATAAAATAAACAAAAAAAAAAAAATAGAATAAAATAAAATAAAATAAATTTAGAATATAAAAGAATTATGTAAAGAATTATATCAATATAAATATAGTATTTTAAAATAAAAATAAAATATATATATTTCTAAAATTTTGTTTAGTTTTTATTGTTACAATTCCATTTATATATATTTTATATATATATTATATTATTATTATATATATATATTAGTTTATTTATTTAATTCATATTATGTTTTTTGTTTTTTGTTTTTTTGTTATATATATATATTATTATTATTATTATTATTATTATTATTATTATTATTATTATTATTATTATTATTATTATTATTATTATTATTATTATTATTATTATTATTATTATTAAATTTTATTTTTTATTAATTATTTTGCAATTTTAAGATATTTATTATAATTATTTTGTTTGTTATTTCTATAAATATTAAATATTTTTTAAATGTATTATTAATACTATTCTAGAAAATAAATAAAAAAAAAAAAAAGATAATGTTTTATATATATTAAGAGATTAATTAAAAAAGATATAAAATATTGATATTGAAAAAATAAATATGTTTTTTTTTTTTTTTTTTGTTTTTTTTCTTATTTTTTAAAAGGTTATAAAAAAAAAAAACTAGTTCTTTTGTTCTTTTTGGAGTTTACGTTCAATGGCAGTATGAACAAACTTTAATACTGATGAAACAGCTAATTTACATATATCAGAACATTTGAAATACTAATTTTTACAGGATTAAATATAAAAAAATAAAATAAAATAGAATTTATTTATATCAAAATTGATAAAATAATAATAAATAATATTTATATTGATTAATAATTTATTTATAATAATATAAATATAAAAAAAAAAATAAAAATAAAAATAAAAATAAAAAAATGAAATAAATAAATAAATAATATTTAAAATTTGATTATTACTTCTTCTTCAGTAAAAACACCAGTAGATTCTGAACTGACAATATCATTTGAAGTATTACTAAAAGCAAAGACATGAATAGAAGAGGCATCCTTTTTTTATAAATATTATTATTATGTAATATAATAGGTACATATATTAATTTTTATATTAATATAAAATATGAAATTGAAAATAATAAAAATATTTAATTATTATTAATTAAAATAAAAATAAAATGAAAATGAAAATGAAATTTTAGAAAATAATTAAAATATAAATCTAATTACGAACTTTCATTTCTTCATTTGTTGGATCTAATATTATTTCACCATTTAATATAGCACAAGTAACTGATAATAATGTAGAATGAAGGGGTATACCTGCATCTATTAAAGCTAATGAAACTGCATTAATAATTGTTGAGATTATCTTTTTTTTTATTATTATATATATATATAATATATAAAAATGTAAAAAATATACAAATAAATTAATAAATAAATAGATAAATATATATATATATATATATTATTATTATTATTAGTATTAATTGATAAAATGAAATTTTATTATATATAATATAATAATTATAAATTCAACTAACAGATCCATCATCTTGAGTAATTTGTACTGTAATTGAAATTGAAGTTCTTGGATGAAGACTTGATATAATAACATCACTAAATGCTTCTCTTACAATTCTTTCCATATTTTTTTCAGTAGTTGCTATTAAAATTTTAATTATTTTATACATTATTTATTTTTATATATTAATAAATCCATATAAAAATTTTTAATATATATATTGTTTTAAAATCTTGTTTAAATTTCATGTTTTAATTTCATCACTTTTAAAATTATATTTACTAACATCCAATTCCAATTTGTGGAGTTATATTAACATCAATGGTAGCTCTATCTAATAATTCATCTTTTATTTTAACTTCTTGAGGACCATATACCGAACATAAAACTGATGAATTTCCTGTATATTTAAAAGTAATTATTTGATATATAAATCATTTTTTTTTTTTTTTTTTTTTTTTATCATTGAATTTCAAATGTTGATTTTATACAAATATAATAATAAAAAAAAAAGTTAAAAATAAAAGTTAACTTTATGAATAAATTTATTATATGAAAAGATTTTCTTTCTTTCTTTCTTTTTTTTTTTATTTTAAATCTTAAAATTTTTAAAATTATAAGTTTGAAAAGTACCAAAAGAAAAACTAGCTGAACCATCAGCTCTATTTAATGAACTTAATACTGATGATATTGGTCTTATTTGTGAACTTGTTCTTTTATCTGCGCGTATAGTTTCTCCTGGCATTTTTATTTTATTTTATTATATTATTTTTTATTTTTTTATTTCTTTTTTAATTTTAATATTTTAAAATTTAAAATTTTAATTTTACTTCAAAGTAATGAAAAAAAAAATATATATATTTTAAAAATTTTCATTTGATCAAAAAAAAATTTTTTTATTATATTAAATAGATATAATATATTAATTTATAATTAATAATTTATAATTTATAATAAAATATAATATATATGTATATATGAATTTAATAATATATATAAAATAATTATTTTATGTTAAAATTTATTTTATTTTAATCTTTTTTAACATAAAAAGAGATGATTATTATAAAATAATTTTAATTATATATAAAATATATATTATTAAAATTTTTTCTTTATAATTAATTTGTATACATAAATTTTTAAATTGATTAATAAAAATTATTTTTTTTAATATTATCAAGTTTTTTTAAAAATATATATAAAAGTTTTTTTTTTTTTTTTTTTAAATTTTAAATGATTTTTATTTAATTTTTCGAATTTTATTAATTTTTAATTTAAATAAATTATAAATGAGATGAGAATTCAAGGTATTTTTTTATATTTAAAAAAAAAATAAAAATTATAATATTTTTTAATAAAATTAAAATTATAAAATTCAAATAATGGATGAACTATTTATCATTTTAATAATTTTAGAAAATTTGCTGTACCTTTTTTTTTATTATTTTTCCATAAAATTTCTAATTAATCTTCTTTTTTTTTTTTCAAATAATGAATATTTCAATTAAACATTTCAAATAAAAAAATAATTTTATAATAAAAAAAATAAATAGAATTAATTATAGAAGGTTTTAAATCCTATGCCTCTAGAACAGTTATTACTGGATGGGATCCTCAATTTAATGCTATTACTGGATTAAATGGTTCAGGAAAATCAAATATATTAGATGCTATTTGTTTTTTACTTGGTATTACTAATTTAAGTCATGTAATTATTTCTAAATTTTCTATATCATGAAAAAAAATTTTATACAAATATTCAATTTATAAAACAATGATGAAAATTGGACAATATATAAAGAATTGATTCTTCTTTTTTATATTTTATTAAATGATAAAGAAAATCTATATATTGAATAAAAAAAAGAATATTATATAATAATTGATATAATAATTGATAATATTTTAAATTTTAACAATGAAATTTAATAGGTAAGAGCAAACAGTTTACAAGATTTAGTATATAAAAGAGGTCAAGCTGGTATAACAAAAGCATCAGTAACTATTGTTTTTAATAATGAAGATAGAGCAAAAAGTCCTCTTGGTTATGAAGAATGTAAAACTATTTCAATTACTCGTCAGGTATTATTAATTAATTATTAAACTTAAATTATTATGTTTATGTATTTATTAATTTTATTTTAATTCATCAAAATTTAAAACAATTAAAAGATTATTATTGGAGGTCGTAATAAATATTTAATTAATGGTCATAATGCTCAACAACAAAATGTAGCAAATTTATTCCAATCCGTTCAACTTAATGTTAATAATCCACACTTTTTAATTATGCAAGGTAAAATTACACAAGTATTAAATATGAAACCACCAGAAATTTTAGCTATGATTGAAGAAGCAGCAGGAACACGTATGTTTGAAGAAAAAAAGAAAAAAGCAAAAGAAACTATGGCAAAAAAGGATAAGAAATTAGAAGAAATTTCATCTGTAAATTTTTAAAATTTCATATTTTTTTATTATATATATTTATATATTTATCAATTATAAATTAATCTTTTGATAAAATTTAATAATAATAACCCTACTATTTAAATAATTATTATAATATTATGATTGACAATACATCAATTATTAAATATTTATTAAATTCTATTTTTTTTATTATCATTCATTTATAATTTTTAATTTCATAATTATATTTCTAATATAATAATTACAATTGTATTAATAATAATAATAATAATAATTAAGATTTTAAATGAAGAAATTTTCCCAAAACTTGATAAATTAAGAAATCAAAAAAAAGAATTTATTGAATATCAAAAAGTTGAAACAGAATTAGATTACTTAAAAAGATTAATTATCGCTTATGACTTCCAAGTTAATCAAGTATGTATATATATATATATATATTATGTTATTTATAAATAATATTTTAAATAAAAAATTGAAAATGATACTTCAAAAATTTACAAAAAAAAATTTTATTATTATTATTATTAAATAACAGGAAAGATTAGACCGTTCTGACCAAGATCTTCAATTAAAACAAAAACTTTTAGAAGAATTAAATAATCAATATAATAGATTTGAGGAAGAAAAAAAGACAATGGAAACAAAAATAAATGAAATTACATTACAAAAAGAAAAGGTATGTTTTATATTATATTTTATTATAAATTATTATTATTATTATTATTATTATTATTATTATTATTATTATTATTATTATTATTATTATTATTATTATTATTATTATTATTATTATTATCATTATTATTATTATTATTATTATTATTATTATTATTATTATTATTATTATTATTATTATTATTATTATTATTATTATTATTATTATTATTATTATTATTATTATTATTATTATTATTATTATTATTATTATTATTATTATTATTATTATTATTATTATTATTATTATTATTATTATTATTATTATTATTATTATTATTATTATTATTATTATTATTATTATTATTATTATTATTATTATTATTATTATTATTATTATTATTATTATTATTATTATTATTATTATTATTATTATTATTATTATTATTATTTTAAAATTTTAACAATCTATTAACTAATATTTTTAAAACATTTTAATTAATAAAAAAAATGATTATTTCTCTTTTCAAAATATCATAAAGGAATTAAAAACTGGTGGACATTTCCAAGAATTAGATGAAGCTGTTAAAGAAATATCAAAATATTTAGTAAAAGTAAAAACTCAAAGAGATTTAAAATTAGATAGTATTAAAGAAGAATCAAAATCTATTGAATCATTGGATTCTAATGCTAAAGATGTAAGTAAAAAAAAAAAAAAAAAATTATATGTACTAGTTTTTGTTTGAAAATCTAATCATAATAATAATTAATATATATTAAAAAATAATATATGTTAACTATTATTATTTATATTTTAGGTTGAAAAAGCTATATCGAAAAAAAAAGAAGAATTTGATAAAGAAAATAAAAAATTAGAAGAAATTAAATTAAGTCATCAAGAAGAAGTAAAGAAAACTCAAAAATTAGAAGAATTATTACAAACCCTTACTACTGGTATGGCAGCTAAAGAAGGTCACGAAAATGGTTATATGGAACAACTTAGAGGTAAATAATAATATAAAAAATGTGTTTGTTTATTTTGTTTGTTTGTTTCTGTCTTTTAAAAAATAATTAAAAAAAAAATAAATAAAAAAAATAAATAAAATATTTAATTTTAATATAGTAAAAGAAAATATATAGATATTATTATTATTTATAATTAATTATTTATTATTATAATTGTTACTTTTTTTTTTTTTTTTTTTTTTTTTTTTATTATTTTATAATTATTATTATAGAATCAAATAAACAAATTACAGTTGCTTCAACGGAAAATGAACAAGCAAGAATTAAAATAAGTCATCTTCAAGAAGATTTAAAAGAATGGAAACCTAAAGCAATCAAAGCAGAAAAAGAAAATAAAAGTTTATTAAAAGAAAAAGAAATATTAGAAAAAGAACTTGATAATCTAAAAGTAATTATAATACTTAACAAACTATAAGCTATATTATATAGATATTAAAATTAATTTTTAAAAAAAAAAGATAAATTTAAAATTATTATAGTTTTTTGTGTAACTTAAAAATTTAATTTATTAATTCAAAAAAAAAAATTTTTTTTTTTATTTTATTATTAATAATTTTTCTTTTTTAGAATAAAGTTGAAAAGTTTGATATTGACCCAAATAAAGAACGTAGTTATTCCAATACATTACAAGATATGAAATCAGATATAAGTTATATCAGAGATGTAATATATTAAAATTATTATTTTTATAATTTTTATAGTTTTTTTATAAATGCATTAATAATATTAAAAAAATATATTTAAAATAATTAATTTTTTAATTAAAATATCATTAAAAAAAAAAAAAAAAAAACAGAAAATTGATCGATTAAGTTCTCAATTAGTTTCTTTAAGTTTTGATTATACTGATCCATATCCAGGATTTGATAAATCAAAAATTAAAGGTTTAGTTGCAGAATTAATAACAATTCCAAAAGATAAAATCGATACATCTTTAGCTTTAGAAATTACAGCTGGTGGTAGACTTTATAATGTAAGATTTTTTTTAGTATTAACAATAAATTTAAATTTATAGGAATATTTATACTAAAAAAAATAATATGATTATTAAAATATTAAAAAAAAAAAAAATTTTTTTTTTTTTGTTTTATATCAATTATTATGATAAATACATTTTATATTAAATAAAAAATTAAATATTAATTAGGTTGTTGTTGAAAATGAAGTTGTTGGTGCTGATTTATTAGAACGTGGTCGTTTAAAAAGAAGAGTTACTATATTACCATTAAATAAAATTAATGCTTATACTATTCCAAAACATGTAATATATGCATATATATATATAATATTTAATAATCATTATTATTATTATTATTATTATTATTATTTTAATTATTAAAATTTATATTTATGTATATATATATATATATATATATATATATATAATTCATTTTCCAATTTTTCCTTCCTTTTTTTTTTTTATCCTAAGAAAATTGATGCTGCTAAGGATATATGGCATAGTAAAGCTAATATTGCACTTTCACTTATTGGATATGATGAAGAAGTTGAAGCTGCTATGCAATTAGTATTTGGAAGTACATTTATTTGTAGTGGTAAGTTTAAATGAGATATTGAAAAGAAGAAGAAAATATTCATATATATATATATAAATTTCATATAATTAATTAGCATTTCATTTATATATTTAAAAAAATAAAAAAAAATAAAAAATAAAAAAATAAAAATAAAAATTAAAATTAAAAGACCCAACTGTTGCCAAGGATTTAGCTTATAATAATAAAACAAATATAAAATCAAGATGTGTTACTCTTGCTGGTGATATTTATGATCCATCAGGTACATTATCTGGAGGTGCTAAACCTTCTTCTGCTGGATTATTAAATAAAATACAAGATTTAAAAGAACTTAAATCTAAATTAGAAGAAATGGAAAATAAACATCATACTTTAATTAATGAATTCCAAACTTATCAAGAAAAACTTCAAATTTATAAACAAATTAAAAAAGAATATGATTTAAAATTACATCAACAATCTTTATTAAATGATCAACTTTCAAAGAGTTCTTATGCACGTGTAAGTTTTTATAGTTTTATAGTTTTAATAATTTTATATATATTAATTATATTTTTTTTTCTTTTATAATATTGATTTAAATTGATTTAATAAAAATAAAATTATATTTTTTTTATTATTATAATTTTTTATTTATTTCTTTTTTTTCTTCCTTTTTTTGGTATTAGTGTAAACAAATGGTAACGGATATAGAGACACAATTAAAAGAACAACAAGAAATTGCAAAAAGTTCTAGTGAAAAATTAGAATTTGCTAAAAAAGAATCTAAAAGAATTGAAAAAGAAATGAAAGATTTTGCTAATAATAAAGAATCAAAACTTGAACAAATGAAGGTACTTTTAAAAAAAAAAAAAATCATTCATTAAACATCAACAATTTTTAATAATATATTTAATAATAAAATATTTTTATTTTTTTTTTTTTTTTTTTTTTTACTTTATTTTATTTTATTTTATTAATAATAATTCAATTATAATAATATTATATATATTTTTATATAAATATATATATATATGTATATAAATAGGTTGAACTTAATAATTCAAAAAAGAATATATCTAAACAAACACAAATTGTACAAAATTGCCAACGTAATGTTGATGTAATTCAATGTGAAATAGGTAAAAAATAAAATAAAATAAAATAAAATATAATAAAAATAAAAATTATTTTAAATATCGCATTATATAATATAATAAATCCAATAAAAATAAATAAATATATAATGTATCTATTATATTAATATATTTATTTATTGTTTATTTTTTATTTTTTATTTTTATTTTATTTTCTTTTAACTATATTATATATAAATAATTAGATCAATTGGAACAAGATAAACAATCCATTGATGATCAAAAACTTAGTATTAATAATATTATAGACAAATATAATGGTCAAATTAAAGAATTTGAAAATATTATTAAAGAAACAGAGGTAAATAATAATAGTAATAATATAGTATATTTTTATATTTAATTTTATCAAATAATAATAAAAAAATAAAAATAAAAAAAAATTAAAAAAAAAATATAATGAATTAATAATAATAATAATAATAATAATAATAATAATAATATATATTGCATTTTTTTTTTTTTTTTTTATTTTAATATTATATATAATGTAATTTATAATTATTATTATATTTCTAAATAGTTGAAATATCAAAAATCAAAAGAAGATCTTGATAAAGAAAGAAAATTACTTTCACAATATGATGATCAATTAAAAAATTTAGAAAATGATTTAAATAATTTATCAAAACAAAATACTGAAATTCAATTAGCCATAAAAAAAATTAAACATGATCTTGAAAGATTTAATAATGATAAAGAAAATTCACATAGATTAATTCAAAGTATGTTGAATGATTATCCATGGATTAATGAACAAAAATCGTATGTATTATTAATATATATATATAATTAAAATGAATAATATAAATAAATATAAATTATAAATGATCAATATATAATTAAAATGAATAATATAAATATTTATTAATATATTATTTTTTTTTTTTTTTTTTTTTTTACTTCCTATAACTTTTTTATAATATTATAAACAATATATAATTTCATAGTTTATTTGGTAAACCAAATACTCCCTATGATTTTAATGCTCATAATATTGGTGAATCAAAGAAAAGATTAAAACAATTAGAAGAACGTCATGAAAGTCTCAGAAAACAAATTAATATGAAAGTTATGGATACTATTGATAGGTAAATATAATATAAAAAAATAATAATAATAATAATATAAAATAATTAAAAGTAAAATAAAATATAATATTATATATATATATATATATATGTTTGTGTGTGCTCTAATTTTAAATATATTAAAAAAATACATAAAAAAAATTATTTTTCCTTTTTTTTAATAGAGTTGAAAAGAAAGAAGCTTCACTGAAACAAATGTTTTCAACAGTTAAAAGAGATAAAAGTAAAATTGAAGAAACTATTAAATCATTAGATGGTTACAAAAGAGATGCATTAGAAACAACATGGGAAAAAGTTAATGTGTAAGTAAAAAAAAATAAATAAATAAATAAATAAATAAAAAAATTTTTTTTTTACTATATTAAATATATATAAATTAATAATTATAAATATATATAATAATAATAATAAAAATTGTTTTAATTGATATTAATACCCCACATCAAAAAAAAAAAAAAAGTGATTTTGGTTCTATATTTAGTGAACTTTTACCTGGTAATTCAGCAAAATTAGAAGCTCCTGAAGGTCAAACCATTTCACAAGGTCTTGAAGTAAAAGTATGTCTTGGTGGTGTATGGAAACAAAGTTTAACAGAACTTAGTGGTGGTCAGAGGTAATAAAAAAAAATTTTTTTTATATATACATATATATATTAATAATAATAATTATAATAATAATAATAATATATAATAACAGTCAATAGTTGATTTTTTAACACCTATATTTATATATTTATATAAAATAATATTTTATTTTATTAATTTTATTCAAATTTATATATATATATTATATATATATATATATAATTAATTTATTTATTTAAATAATAATAATAATAATAATAATAATAGATCTTTGATTGCACTTTCTTTAATTTTATCACTTTTACAATTTAAACCAGCACCTATGTATATTTTAGATGAAGTAGATGCAGCTCTTGATTTATCACATACCCAAAATATAGGTCAACTTTTAAGAACACGTTTTAAAGGATCACAATTTATAGTAGTATCTTTAAAAGAAGGTATGTTTAATAATGCCAATGTATTGTTTAAGGCCAAATTTAAAGATGGAAATTCAACCGTTGAGGTAAAATAATAATAATAATAATAATAATAATAATAATAATAATAATAATAATATATAAATATAAATATAAAATATATATATATATATTTGTTTCATTGTAAATAATAATATAATGATATTAACAATAATAATAATTTTAATAATTTTATATATTAATATATAATTTAGCGTATTGCACAACGTAAAAAAGAAAATAAAAGAGATTTAAATGAAAGAAGAAGAGCCTTAAGAGAAATTAATTAAAAATAATTGAAAAGCAAATAAAATAAATTAAATTAAATAAAAATATAATATATATTATATTATATTTTTATTTTTATTTTTATTATATTTTATTTATTTTAAACATTTTTTCATAATATTAAAAATATATATTTATAATTATTTTATGAAAAAAAAAAATTTGAATTATGAACATCTATTTTTAAGAAAAGAATATATATAAAGATTTTTAAATAATTTTTTTTTCTATACTATTATTCATTATTATTATAATGTTAAAAAGAAAAAAATATTGTAAATTATTAAACCTTTTTTTTTTTTTTTTACTAATATTTATAATACATAATTACATAAAATATAAAGTTTCATATAATTTTAAGAATACAATAAATTATTTTTTTTACTTTTTACTTTTTTAATATGACATATTAACATAAAAATTTTTGTTATTATTTTTACACTTTTTTTTTTCTTTTTACTTTTTTTTTCTTTTTTTCACAACTATTCTCTTTAAATTTCTATTTTTGAAATGTATTATGAAATAAACTATCATTATTTTTTTCTATAAAATAAAAAATAAAAATAAAAATAAAGAAAATTAAAAAAAAAAATAAAAAAAAATAAATAAATAAATAATAATTTATAATAAAATAAAAATAAAATAAAATAAAAAATGCACCTTTATATATTTATTTTAAAATATACCTTGTAAATTTATCAAATATCTATTTATTTATTCATTGATTTATTTATTTATTTATTTATTTATTTATTTATTTATTTATTTATTCATTTATTTATCTATTTATTTATTTATTTATTTATTTATTTATTTATTTATTTATTTATTTATTTATTTATTTATTTATTTATTTATTTATTTATTTATTTATTTATTTATTTATTTATTAATAATCTTTTTTCGTTTTTTCGTTTTTTTCTCTTTTTATATATTTATATTTTATTATTTATTTATAATATTAAATTATGAAAAAGAAAAAAATATATTCTAAAACAAAAAATAAAAAAAAAAAAAACAAATATTCTAAAATTTCTAATATGTTAAATGCTACTTTAAAAAAAATATATAATTATTGAAATAGAAAAATGTATTATTATGTATTTATATGTATAGTTTGTAATTTATCATATATAATTATTATTATTAATACTATTATTATTATTATTATTTATTTAATATTTATATTTATATATATTGTTAATAATAATTATCTTTTATTAACAATTTAATAATTTTTTTTTATTATTATTTCAAAATAAATGAAACAAAAATAAAAAAAAATGAAAAATAAAAAGAAAATAAAAATTTTTTTTCTTTCATTCTTATTTAGTTTTCTTTACTTCTTCATCATCACTATTTTCTAATTTAGCAGCTGCAATTTGTCTTTCTCTTTCTCTTTTTTCTTTTTCAATTAATTGTCTCCAATGAGCTTCTTCTTCTTCAGTAGTTAATTCACGTATACGTGGACCATTATAAGATTCATCAGAATCATAGTCTTCAAAACTACTATTATTATAAGCATTCATACGTTCTTCATAACGTTGTTTTTGTTGAGCCATAGCTTCTTCCCATTTATTTTGAAGAAAATCTTCAGCTTTATGAGCTTGAATACGTATCATACGTATACAAAGAATAATAGATAATACAATAAATAATATTAATAATCCCCAAATAAGTCCACTACCATGTTTAAGTCCACTAATAAATTTTTCAAAGAAACTTGGTTCATGATAACCACGTCTTTTATTTCTATTATTACGTCTTTTACTTTTAGGTTTTCTTGTAGGTTGATTGAAAGCTTGAGCTAAATAACCAAAACCAATTAACCATACTACAAAAAATACTAATAATACTTGAGGTATTCTTTTTGATAATGGTTTATTACTATTATAATTCTTTCTTTGACAACAACCGCCTCCACAACTCATTATTTTATTATTAACTTTTATAAATATATCTATAGATAATAGTGAATTTATTTATTATTTTTTTTTTTGTTATAAAAATTTTGAAATGTGTATAAAATTAATTATTTATTTATTTTTTTATATGTATATTTTTATAATTTAAATATATATATAAATCCTAAATATTAATAATATAAAAATAATATTTCAGTTCTATTTCTTGTTTGTTAAGTAGTTTGTTTAAAATTTTAGTACAATTATTTTTTTTTCTAATAAAATATTTAATTTACTCTAGTAATAATTTATTATTTAAAAAAAAAAATTTCGATAGTCTTTTATTTTTTTTAAGTACTATTTGTTTTGTTTTGTTGTTTTGTTGTTTTTTATTTTTTGTTATTTGTTATTTTTTTTTTTGTATTATTTAAAATTGCATTTGAGATTTAATTTTTAATATTTTTTATACTACCAAAATATTTTTGTTTTTATATACAAGAAAAAAAGAAACCAAAATAAAAAAATTTTATATTGATATTTTTATAGTGAATAATCTAATATTTTAATATTTTATATTTTTATATTTTATATAATATTAATCCTTAAAAATTAAATATAAATAATAATAAATAATAAATAATAATAAATAAAATTATTCCATTATTATAATATTATAATATTATATAATATATAATAAAATATATTTATATAATATTTATTTTAATAATAATAATAATAATAATAATAAATAAAATTCTTTTTGGATTTTTTATGAAATAACAAATAAACGAATAATTAATTAAATTAAATAATTGATCAATAATATATTAAAATCAATTATAGTCTATTATATTATATATTAATTATATATTAAATCAAAAAATGTTAATTGGAAAAAATGAGAAAACATAAAAAAAAATATAAATATTAATACTAATATAAAATAAAAAAAATTTTATTATAATATATATAATATATAATTTTTTTATATGTATTATAATTTTATATAATAAAATTAGAAAAAAAAAATAAAATAATAATAATAATAATAATAACAAAATAATGGATTTCAATATTCAACCAACAGTACAAAAGAAAGAAGATAAACATATTAAAATTGATGTTCGTCTTTTTGCTTTTAAATTAGTTAGAGATTTTTTAAAAGATAATAATTTCAATAATACTCTTGAAATTTTTAATGAAGAAGCAGCTGATGATTTAGAAATTCTTGATGATTCTATTAGACCATTACCAAATAAAAATTTATACGCTGTTTTAGAAGAATATGAAGAATTTATTACAGTTGATAAACTTTCAAAATTATCTGTTGAAAAGTAATTTATTCAAAAAAATAAAAAAAAAATATTTTTTATATATAATTAAATTTTTTTTGTTTCGAAAAAAAGAATTGTACTTTCATAATAAATTCAATAAAATATCTGTTGAAAAAGAAAAATAAAATAAAATTAAAAATAAGCAAATAATATTACTATATTATACATTTAAAATTTAAAATAATTAAATAAAATCTTACAATATAACAATAAGTGAAAGAAAGAAAGAAAGAAAAAATAAAGAAATGGTTTTAATTATTAAAATAATAATGAAACTAATTTGCCGAATATATATATATTTAATAATTATAAAATTTATAATATAAATATTTCAATATTGTAGTTATTAACTTTTATATACAATATATATAATTTATAATATTTTATATATATAAATTTATTTTTTTTAAAAAAAAAATATATTTATAGGTCTCTTGATGAAGATTTAAAATTTAAATGTGATGGAAAATACCCACAAAATAGTTTAAAAACTATTGAAGATGTTCACTATTCTAATATTATTTCTCTTCATAGTAAACAACTTCCAGAAAATTTATTTAATGGATCCGAAGAAAATAAAACTAAGCCATACATTTTATCAGGTATATATATAATTATAATAAATTATTAATAATAAAAAAAAAAGATAATAATAATAATAATAGATAAAGTATAAGATAATAAAATGAATTATATATATAAAAGGATAATTTATAATACATTGTATTATATTATTATATTATTATTATATTATAATTGTTTTTAATTGCTATTATCATTATATTATTATATTATTATATTATTATATTATAATTGTTTTTAATTGCTATTATCATTATATTATTATATTATTATATTATTATTATATTATAATTGTTTTTAATTGCTATTATCATTATATTATTATATTATTATATTATTATATTATAATTGTTTTTAATTGCTATTATCATTATATTATTATATTATTATATTATTATATTATAATTGTTTTTAATTGCTATTATCATTATATTATTATATTATTATATTATTATATTATAATTGTTTTTAATTGCTATTATCATTATATTATTATATTATTATATTATTATATTATAATTGTTTTTAATTGCTATTATCATTATATTATTATATTATTATATTATTATATTATAATTGTTTTTAATTGCTATTATCATTATATTATTATATTATTATATTATTATATTATAATTGTTTTTAATTGCTATTATCATTATATTATTATATTATTATATTATTATATTATAATTGTTTTTAATTGCTATTATCATTATATTATTATATTATTATATTATTATATTATAATTGTTTTTAATTGCTATTATCATTATATTATTATATTATTATATTATTATATTATAATTGTTTTTAATTGCTATTATTATTATTATTATTATTATTATATTATTATTTTAATAATACTAATATATTAATATTATATACAAAAATTTTATATTTTTATTTAAATTATTTTATTACTATATTATCTATAATTATTAAAAATAATATAATATTATATAATATATATATATTATATATATATAAATTCATATTTCATTAAAAAAAAAAAAAAAGGTGCTATTGATAAATCTGTTCGTGCAACTGAACTTGATACTGGTAAAGTTGTGAGTATTTATGAACATCATAAAGGAGCTGTACTTTCCATTGATACTCACCCAAAATACAATCATATAATGTTAACCTCAAGTATGGATGGACAAATTTGTATTATTAATATAGAAACTAATGAATGTATTCAAAAATTCAAAAATCATAGAAAATTTGTTACAAAAGCTTTATTTAGTCCAGATGGTCAACATATTGTTTCAACCTCCTATGATCATACTGTTAATATTTATAAATGTATTGAAGAAAAACCAGGTGAAACTCAAAATTATGTTGTTCCAAAATATGAACTTGTTAATACTAAAGAATATGTTGGAGCATGTGAATCACTTTGTATTACAATTTCACCAGAAGATAATTCTATTTATACCGCTATTGTAGGTGTACGTGAAGATAATTATTTACATTATATTGATTTAATTGAAGGTTATCCAGAACTTAATATTAATATGAATCTTAATGGAGATAATTGGGTATCTTTTACACCAATGTATCTTGTACCTTCTCCAGATCATAAATATATTTTATGTTGTACGGATAATCAATCTGGTAGAACTATTTTATTTAGAAATCGTTCTAATGCTCAACCACGTATTTTCTATGGAGCTCAAATTGATGAATTTACTAATCCAAGATGTTGTTTCCATTCTAGTGGACAATATGTCTTTATTACCAGTAATGATTTTTCAGTTTGTGTATTTGAAGTTCCAACCACAAAATTAGTTAAAAAATTAGTTGGTCATAAAGCTATTGTACGTGATATTGCTTTTATTGAACCAACTGAAGAATATAATAATGGTCTTTTAATTAGTTGTTCCTATGATAAAACTATTCGTGTTTGGAATTAATTGGAAAGGGAAATTTGAAAAAAAAAAAAAAATAAAAAATAAAAATAAAAATAAAAATAATAATAATAATAATAATAATAATAATAATAAAATAATAATAATATAAATATAAATCAATAGATTATATTTTTATAAATATTTTTAATCATAATCGTTAAATTAATGATGATACACTAAACCTACAAAATATAAACTTTAACAAATAATAAAAAAAAAATATATAATATATATATATATAATAATGATATAGAAAAAAAAAATGTAAAAAAAATGTAAAAAATAAATAAAATAAAAAAAAAAAATAAAATAAAATAAATAAAATAATAAATAAATAAATAAATAAATAATTAATAAATAAATAAAATAATTAATAAATAAATAATAATAATAATAATAATTAAAAACTATAATATAACATATATATTTTTTTTTTAAAAAAAAATTAATATTTCCAAATAATTAAAGTTTTTTATTTTATATATATAATATATATATATTAATTTATTATTATTATTGTTTCAGCCATCAAAAAAAAATATACAAAATACAAAATATAAAATATATAAAATATATATTAATTTTATAAATAATAAAATCATGTAACATATTTTGTTTTTTTTTTTTTTTATTTAAACTTTACTTTATTTTTATATTCATTTATTTGCTTTTTTTTTTTTTTTTTGTAATTATTATTTGCTTATTTCATACATAATAAAATATTATTTTTATTTTATTTTATTTACTTTTTTTTTTTTTTTTTTTGTTATTTTTTTAATTGTTGTTCTTGTCTTTATCAACATATAATACATAATTATGTTTTTTATTTTTTAAATAAAAAAAAAAAAAAAAAAAAAGAAAGACAATAGTATATATAATAGTTTTTTTTTTTCAATTCCTATAAATAAATATGATATAAAATTATTACATTATAGAAAAAAATATATATACTATATTATCTTATTTTTTTTTTTTTATTTTTTTATTTTTTTTATTTTTATGTTTTTCTTTTACTTTCCCAATTTGATTTATTGAAGATTCTTGTTAGCAAAGTCCCAATTAACTAACTTCCAAAAAGCATCTTGAAGATATTTTCCTCTGTCATTTCTATAATCAATATAATAAGCATGTTCCCAAACATCACAAGTTAAAAGTGGTTTTAAATCTGGATTAGTTAATGGATTATCAGCATTAGAAGTAGACATAATTTCTAATTTACCAGTTTTAGTATTTTGAACAAGCCAAGCCCAACCAGAACCAAAACGACCAGTAGAAGCTTTATTATCATTATTATTAATATTAGTATTTAGTATTAGTATTAGTATTAGCATTAGTATTAGTATTAGTATTAGTATTAGTATTAGTATTAGTATTAGTATTAGTATTAGTATTAGTATTAGTATTAGTATTAGTATTAGTATTAGTATTAGTATTAGTATTAGTATTAGTATTAGTATTAGTATTAGTATTAGTATTAGTATTAGTATTAGTATTAGTATTAGTATTAGTATTAGTATTAGTATTAGTATTAGTATTAGTATTAGTATTAGTATTAGTATTAGTATTAGTATTAGTATTAGTATTAGCATTATGATTATTGTATTATTATTATTATTTATTATTATTATTTATTATTTATTATTATTATTATTTATTATTATTATTATTGAAATAAAAATATTAATAGCATATAATATATAATAACTATAAATATATATTGTTATTTATAAATGTTTTTTATATATTGACATATTATATATTTATCTTTACTTATTATTTTATTTACTTATTTATTTATTATTTTTATTTATTTTACTTTATACTCTTTTTGTCTTTATTTTTTTTTTCTATTTTTATTTTTTTATTTTTTTATTTTTATTTTTATTTTTGGTTTACCTTTAGAAAATTGGTCTTTAAAAGTTTCATAAGAACCAAAGTTTTTAACTATTTCGTCAGAAATTTTTCCAGTTGGTAATGGATTTTCCCCGCTTTTTTGTGGGGGAGCAAGAGAATTCCAATAGAAATCATGGTTCCAAACTTGAGCAGCATTATTAAAAAGTCCAGCATTAGTAGATTTATTTTTAATAATATCTTCTAAAGATTTGGTAGCAAGATCAGCATTTTCTTTAAGTGATAATAAATTATTTAAATTGTTAACGTAACTTTGATGATGTTTTCCATAATGCTATATAATATATTTATAATTATCATTATAATTAATATTTAATATTATTATTATTATTATTATTATTATGTTTTATTTATTGATATTAAATTATTTATTTTATTTTAACTTATTAATTCATTTATTCTATATTATTTATTATTTATTTGTTTATTTATTTATTTTTAAAAAAAAATAATAACAATGGAATATACATTTCATTTCAAATATTTTTTTTTGTATTTTAAAATAAAAAAAAAAATAAATAAAAATTTACATAACGAAGAGTTTCTTCAGAAATGAATGGAGCAAGAGCATTAATGGAATATGGAAGTGGTTTTAAAACATGCTTAGTAATGTTAGACATTTTTTTTTTCTTCTTTTTAAAATAAATAATAAACAAAATGAAAAATATATACGATAAAAAAAATTAAGAATTAAAATTTTAATATAAAATATATAAAAATTATAAATATAAAGCTTATTCATATAATATTATTCGATATTAAATAATATACATTTAAACTTTTTTTTTTATTTTTTATTAAATATATTTACAACTATTTTTTTTTTATTCTTTATTTACTATTAAAAAATATATATTATTACCTTCTTTTTTTTTATCTATTTAACTATAAAAAAAGATACTTTATTATTATTAATTTATTAATTGGAAGAATACGTAAAAAAAAAAAAATTTTTATTTTTTTTTTTTTTTTGGTAATTTTATAAGTTAATTTTTAATTGTAAAAAAAAATTAATTAAATACAAATAAAATATTTTTAACGTTTTAATTAATAATTATATTATGGTATATATATTACATTATATTTTAATATGATATAAAATAATATTAAACTCTAATTTTTTATTTTTTTTTTTTATTCATTAGTTAATAATTATTATTATTGTTATAAAGTTAGATAGTTTATTAATAGTGGAAAAAAATGATTGATGAATAATTAATTCTATTAAAAAAAAAGAAAGAAAAAAAAAAAAAAAAGACATACTCATAATAGTGAAGGATAAATATAAATATATTTATTATATATTTATTATAAAAAATAAATGGTTAATTATAATAAATATATAATATCTTTTTGTTTTTTAATTATTATTATTAATAATATTCATATATTTATTATATTGTATAATAAAAAAAGAATGGGAAAAATACTACAATACTGGATAATTTTTTTTTTTTTTTTTTTTGAAAATAAAATTTTATGGATAATTAATCTTTTTGAAGTATAAAAATGAATGTTATAAAATAATTTAATTATAAGTTATTATTTATTCTGAAAAAACTTCTTTGAATTAACGAATCACTATGTAAAAATGTGAACTTGGTTCATGGTTTTAATTAATTTTTTTGAAAATTTACCATGATTTATAATAAATACACCTCCTGATTACTTTTTTTTGTCGTTTAGAAAGGTAATCAAATTTTTGAGTATTGAATAATGGAATGTTCATAAATTTAAATTTTAGCTTATTGAGTTATTAGTAACAAATTACATCGTAAGTTATTAGTTAATATATGATAATAATTAGAGTAGTAATCATAGTTCTAATTTTTTATTATAATTATGGATAATTAATCTTTTTTTTTTCAAAATGTATATTTTTTTCATTTGTTTGTTTTGTTTTTTGTTTTGTTTTGTTTTGTTTTGTTTTGTTTTTTGAATTTATTTTTGTAATTCTTTTTTGATATTGTTTTATTATTTAAAATTTTATAACATATGTATGTATTTTATATATTTCATATATTTTATTTTGTTATTTATTATGTTTAATATTATTTATTTTTAAGTAATTATTATGTAACAATAAAATTAATCTTTTTTTAAAAAAAAAATTTTGTAACCATTTCTATTTAAAAATATTATAAAAAAAAAAGACAATATTAATATAAAAATTATTTATTTATTTATTTATTTATTTATTTATTTATTTATTTATTTATCTATTTATTTATTTATTTATTTATTTACTTATTTATTTATTTATTTATTTATTTATTTATTTATTTATTGATTTATTTATTGATTTATTTATTTATTTCTTAATAATTTATTAATTAATTAATTTATTTATTTATTTATTTATTTATTTATTTACTTATTTATTTATTTATTTATTTATTTATTTATTTATTTATTTATTTATTTATTTATTTATTTATTTATTTATTTATTTATTTATTTATTTATTTATTTATTTATTTATTTATTTATTTATTTATTTATTTATTTATTTATTTATTTATTTATTTATTTATTTATTTATTTATTTATTTATTTATTTATTTATTTATTTATTTATTTATTTATTTATTTAAAAATTATAGGGAGGATTTATAAGAGTTAAAATTTTTATTAATAAATTAACTTTAATCACAAAAAATTCATTTCTAATTAATAAATACTATCAAAATATATATAATATTAATTTCAATAAAATTAATATATTAATTAAATATATTAAGTTTTTTAATTAAATGAATTGAATACCATATAATTAGAATGTAATATGTAATATATGTAATATATTGTTATTTATTACACTTATTGTACAGAAGCATCTAAAACCAAAAAAAAAAAAGTATAAAAAGGAAAGAAAGTCAGCAAACTATTAATTCTTTGAAAAAAAAAAAATATATTTTTATTTTTAAAAAAAAACGAAATTTATTAATAAAAAAAAAGCGAAAATTATTAATAATAAATAGCAATATTTATTAATAATAAAAAACAAAAAAAAAAAAAACTTTATATATATTATATATTTTACATATTTTATAATAGTAATATATATAAACATTATAATTTATAAAAAACAACAAAACAAACAATAAAAAACAAACAACGAAACGAACGACAAAACAAATTTTAATTTTAAGATTATTTTAAATTAATTTTTTTAGTAATAAGAACATACCAAAAACAAAAAACAAAAAAAACTATATTTATATATACATACTTTTTTTTATTTATTAACAAAAAAATAATTTATTTATTACAATTAAGGTTTTAAAAATGAGCACTACTACACAATATCCATATCAATATCAATACCAATATCAATACCCACCATATCAACAAGGTGATTATCCTTATTCCCAACAATCACAAGGAGGTTATCCTTATTCCCAACAATCACAAGGAGGTTATCCTTATCCTCAACAATCACAAGGAGGTTATTATTATCCTCAACAACCACAAGGAAGTTATCCTTATTATCAACAATCACAAGGAGGTTATCCTTATTCTCAACAACCACAAGGAGGATATCCTTATCCTCAACAATCACAAGGAATTTATCCTCCTCCACAAGAAAATGATCAAGCTCCTCCACCATCATATACTCCATTTCCAGAAACAACAACTGTAGAACAAGATAATAAACCTGTAATAAAGAAAGATCAAGAAACAGAAATTAAAGAAGCACTTGAAGTAGCTAATAAAGCTCTTGGTCATCTTTATAAAGGTAAAAAATACCTTAGTAAAGCAAGTAAATGGGGTATGGTAGATATAGCTGGTGGTGGTTTTATTTCGACTATGGTTAAACAAGGAAATATGACAGAAGCAAGAAATGAATTAAATCGTGCTAAAGATGAATTAGCTAAACTTAAAAATGAACTTGAAGATATTGAAGAAATGAATACTCTTCAAGTATCATCCATGTTAGAATTTTCTGATTTTGTTTTTGATAGTTTATTTTTTGATGTTTTAGTTCAAAGTAAAATTAATGAAGCCAAAGGAAATTGTAAAAAAACTATTACCAAAGTCGAAAATATTAAAAAGGAACTTGAAGCAAAATTGAATAAAATAACTTCCAACAAAATTTAAAAAAACGAAAAAAAATTCCTTATGAGTAAAATTAAATTATTATAATAATATAATATAATATAATAAAAAAAATGTAAAAAAAAAAAAAAAAAAAAATTATTATTATTATTATTATTATTAATAGTAATTAATAAAATTTCTTTTTTTTTTTTTTTTTCTTTATGATAATTTTATTATAAAAAAAATTATAAAAAATAAAAATATATATATAAATATATATAAATAAATAAAGTTTAAAAGTTATAAAAATAAAAAAAAAAATTATTTTTATTTTATTTTTTCTTAAATGCTTAAATATGTTTGTATATAACTATTTATTATTAGGATATTAGGATATTATGATTATGATTATTTATTATTTATTCATTATTAATTATTAATTAATTATTACTTAATTTTTTTTTATTTTTGGTGTTTTTTTTTTTTTTTTTTTTTTTTATAGTTAATTAATTAAATTAATTAATTATAGTAGTAGTAAGTAGGTAGGCAGTAAATAGGCAGTAATAATATATTATTAATAATTTTAATGAATAAATAAAATAAATAATACCTTTTCTCTTATTATAATATTATAATATTATAGGTATTAATGGAATTCTAATCTCAAAACAGCAATAGTTTTTTATTTAATATTATTATTATTATTATTATTATTATTATTATTATTTAAAATTATTATTAGGATTAATTATTAATATTTAAATTATTAGGATTAAATAATAGTTTTATTTAAAAGAGGATAGTTAATAATAATAATTTTTAGTTATTAAGTAAGAATGTAATTTTTCAATTGGGAGAAAATATTCCTTCCCATATTATTTATTTAGAAATGGTGTAGAATATAGAATATTAGTTAATAATATATTTCCTTTTTCTTAATTTATATATATAAAAAAAAAAAAACAATATAAATTTTGTACCTTTATTTTTTTTTTATTTTTTGCACTAAATATACACCAACTTAATGGTAGGTAAATTTTGTACCACATTTATTTATTTATAATATTTATTTATTTATTTATTTATTTATTTATTTATTTATTTATTTATAATATTTATTTATTTATTTATTTATTTATTTATTTATTTATTTATTTATTTATTTATTTATTTATTTATTTATTTATTTATTTATTTATTTATTTATTTATTTATTTTAATTATATTAAAAAAAAAAAAAAAAAAAAAAAAAGAAAAAAAATAAAGGAGGGACTTTAAATAAAAAAAAATTTTTTTTTTTTAAGAAAAAAAAAAAAAAAAAAAGGGATACACATAATAAAAATTTAATAATAATAAAAATAAAAGAAATTACAATAAAAGAAAAAAAAAAGGGTAACAGAATAAATTAAAATAAAAATAAAAAATAAAAAATATTAATAAAAAGTTTTTTATTAATGGATTTATTTTTTCAAAATAGAACCAAACCAACATAATTCATAATTTGTTATATATCTTGTACTACAAGTAAACTATGAAGAAATATATATATGCAAACCAAAACCAAAACCAAAACCAAAACCAAAAAAAAAGATATAATTTCAACTTAATATTTTTGTTAATGATTTATCTTGAACAATATGATCCTATTAAATATTATTTATTTATATAAATATTATATATATAAAAAAAATAAAAATACACTAACATTTTTATATTTATCAAAAGAATTATATATATTTTCTATTTTAAATTTTTTTTTTTTTTTATTTATTTATTTATTTTTTTTATTTTTTTTAGTTCGTACGTTTTATGTTTTATTTTATTATTTTTTTTTTTTTGTTTTGTTTTATTTTGTTTTATTATTTTTTTTTTTTTTAACTAAAAAGCTTTATTCTATTTTTTTTTAAATTAAACTAAAACTTTTATAAATTATTAATTAATAAATAAAAAAAAAATTAAATACTTATATTATATTATAATTATTAAGAATTAAAGCAAACTTATTATGTAGCGCATGTCTAACAATTATAAATTCTATAATATATAAAACATAAATGAGGATATGTTTTTTTTTTTTTTTTTGTTTTTTTTTTCTAAAATTTTGAATTATATATTTATATATATAATTTTTTTTTTCTTTTTTTTTTGAATTTTATTTTATATAAAAAAAAAATCATTGAATTGTAATAATGTAATTTCTTTTTTTTTTAAATTACTTTGAATATAAAATGAAAAGGGTAAAAATTTTAAATTAAATAAATAAATTATTTTATAATTAAAAAAAAAAAAAAAGTATAAAATTTTTTAAATTTAAAAATCAAAATTTAAATTATTATTATAAAAAAAAAAAGTTTAAATATATTATATTAATTATTTTTTTTCATATATATATATATATAGAAAAAAAAAAAAAACATACTTTTTTTTTTTTTTTTTTAAATTATTTAATTATTTTTATCATTTGGTTCATTATTCTGTATCTGTTCATTGGTATTTTGTTCAGAATGTAATAAATGACTTTGCGCAGCAAGGTCATTTATTGATGAAATTACATTATTATTATTATTATTATTATTATTGATGGTATCTTTTTCATTATCAATATTTATAAGATTTACATTATTATCCGCAAAAGTATTATAATTATTATTATTTTTATCATTTATATCTATAACATTTTGACTTGATTCACTAAGGTTTGGACTTTCACTAAGTTTTGAACTATTATCATTTAATAATTTATTAATATTTGATTCATTAATACTTGGATTTGGAGATTGAAGACTTGGAATGGGTGATATTAAAGCTTTTTTAGAATTAGTATCACTATAACTAGTATCTATAGATATAGTTAAACTATCTTGAGTTTGAGCAACTCCATTCTCTTTTTTTATTCTTTCAATTTGTTTGGCTACCTTTAAATCAATATTTTTCTTTTGACGTTTTGCCTTTTTATTAACATAAATTCGATGACAGAAGAATAAATCGGATACAATAATTCCAACAATAACTAATAAAAGTATTACAATCAAGATTAACATATTTGAATTTTCTTCCTCATTTTCATTATTTGATGTTGTTGAAGTATTTCTATTATTACCCATTGGAACATTTCCAATATTTGGATCTATGGCTTGTTGTGAAGGTATTGGTAAACCATTAGCATCAGTTAATGTTGGATAAGGATTAGAAGGATCAAAAGGTAATAAACCAGGTAAATTATTTACACCATTTATAGGATTTATTACAGGTGTAGGTACAGTAACTATAGTAGTTAATGTCTGACCATTAGTAACTATTTGAGAAACAGTAGTTACCATAACAGTTACTTGTGGTGTTGTTACTGGTATATTTTGAGGAAGACTAGATGGTGGCATAACATCTTGTGAAGTTATTGGAATTGATTTAGAAGGTTGAACTGGACTTTCATAAGAAAGTACTGGAATTGATTTTGTTGGAATTGTTTTTGTTGATTGAACTGGATATTCTTGAATTTCAGAACTTATAGGTACTTTACTTGGAAGTGTTCCAGCGGGTATTTGTTTACTAGAAGCTGCAGCATTTATCATTGATTGTAATATGACCTCTTTTGAATCTTGTGATAATACTTGTAAAATATTTATAAAAATTAAAAGTATTGTAATAAAATTCATTTTCTTCATTTTATATATATATATAAATATTTTATTTCTTGAGTTTATTTATTAATTCTTATTTTATTTATTTGTTTTTATTTTATTATTTTATTATTTTATTATTTTATTATTTTATTATTTTATTATTGATTTATTGTTATTTGTATTAAATTATTTTTTTTTA
>MCFG01000039.1:27500-30000 GCA_002104895.1 Anaeromyces robustus | reverse complement strand
ATATTATAAAAGTCAGATATTTTTATTTTATTAATGTATAATTAAAATATAATAATAATAACAAAAAAAAAAATTATCTGATTAACGAAAAAAAAAAAAAACTATTTAATTTAGATGTTTTTATTTATTATTAAAATTTGTATAAATAACCAAAATTTATAAAATTTATAAAAAAAAATATATATATATATAAAATATATGGAATATATATTGCCATGTTTTAATAAAAATAATAAAAAAGTTTATCATAATTAATATAATTTTATTATTATTATTGTTGTTATTATTATTATTTAAATACTAAGTTATATTAAAAGAAAACTAATATTTATATATTTATTAAATATATATATATATTTATTTATACATCTTATTTATATATATATTTTTTTTATTATTATTAATTTGTATTCACTTATTTAATTATCCATTTTTTTTTTAATTATTATTATTATTATTTGTTTGTTTGTTTGTTTGTTTTCTTTTCTTTTATAATTATTATTATTTTTTTTACACTATTTTTTTTATTGTTTTTTAGCAGCTACTAAATGAAGTCTAAAACTTTTTTGAGCTTCAATTTTTACTACTTCTAAATTAGCATTTTTACAAAATTCTCTAACTTCATCAAGAGAATAAATTCTAACATCTCCATAACCCATTAAATTTGCTAATTTTAATTCAACATTATTAGCAAACCATTGACCTATACTAGATTTTACGGTATTATCTCTTAAAATAAGTATACCATTTGGTTTTAAAACTTTATAAACACTATTAAAGAAATCTTGAGGACTTGGATAATGATGAAAACTTTGAGAATTAATAACAATATCAAAACTATTTTCATTAAATGGTAAATTTTCACAATCTCCTACTATAAATTCAGTATTTTCTAAATTCTTATTTTTAGCTTGTTCTATCATTTTTGGGGATAAATCAATACCCGTATATTTTTTATTAGGATATTTTTCTTTTAATAAAGATATCATTGGAGCTGTACCACATCCTGCATCTAATAAAGTTTCAAAATCTCCATACTTTTCTATTTCTTCTAAAATATGAGGATAATCATTTTTACACATATTATATATACCAGCATGATCACTTTCATATTTTTCTGCTGCCTTATCAAATTCTTTGATAGACATAGCCTTATATTCTTCACTGGTCTTCATTTTTCTTTTTTTATTATTAATTATTAATTATTAATTATTTATATCTATGGAATGGAATAGTATGTACAAATTAATATAATTAATTATATATATATATATATATTTTGAAAATATTTTAAAAGTTTCTTTTTTATTTATATTAAAATTAAGTAAAAAAATATAATATAAAATATTGTTATATTAAAGAAAGAAAAAAAGAAAAAGAAAAAACAACGTCTTTATATAGTTTGTTTTGTTTTTTTTTTTTATATATATATTAAATTAATTATTAAAAAATAGAGAGAGAAAATGAAAGAAAAAAGAAAAAAAAAAAAAAAAAGAAGAAAAAAATTTTTTTAATCCAAAATTTATTGTAAAAGATTAAATGGCATAGTAAATATTTATTAAATAATTATTAAATTATTATTAAATTATTATTAAATTATTATTTATTTATTTTATTTATTTTATTTATTTTATTTATTATTGTAAAAGATTATTATAAAAGATTATATTTTGATTAAATAAAAAAAAAAACTTTTTAATTTTTTAATTTTCTAATTTTCTATGATTTTAAAATTAGCAATTTTTTAATTTGAAATTTAAAATTAATCTTTTACAATTTAAATTTATTAAAAAAAAATTAATTTAATTAGTTAAAATAACCAATCAAATAATTTTTTGTTTCCGAAGATAAATTTATTTTATTTTAATTTATTTTAATTTTTTTTTTACTTCCTTTTTCTTCTTTTTTTTTTTGGTTTAAATTTTCATAAAAACTTGGATAAAAATGTTTCGATAAAAAATTAATTAATAGTAGATTCTATGGTAATATAAAAAAAAAATTTTTTTTATTTTTATGGCAGTTATTTATTTAAATATATATTTATTTATTTATTTATTTATTTATTTATTTATTTATTTATTTATTATTTATTTATTTATTTATTTATTTATTATTTATTTATTTATTTATTTATTTATTTATTTATTGATTTATTGATTTATTTATTTATTTCTTAATAATTTATTAATTAATTAATTTATTTATTTATTTATTTATTTATTTATTTATTTATTTATTATTTATTTATTTATTTATTTAGTTAGTTGTTAGTTAGTTAGTTAGTTATACAGAATATAATATTACAATTGTTTAAATTTCAATTATAAACAGTTATTAGAAAGAAAAATAAAAAAAATAGTATTGTTTGATAATATAATAGATTAGAATATATACAAAAAGCTTTTTTTTTATTTTTTATTTTCTTTCTGTTTCTTTTTTTTTAATAATAATAAATAATAAAAGAATATAATATAAAATTATAATTATTTATGATATATAT
>MCFG01000039.1:0-25000 GCA_002104895.1 Anaeromyces robustus | reverse complement strand
TATTATTTATTAAATATTTCATTATTTTAATTATATTTTATATTTTTTTTTCAATGAATTAATGAAATAATACATACAAAAATCAATTGAAAATACTTTTTATTTTTTATTTTCTTTTTTTTTATACCACACAATTTGTACATCATCGTATTAACAAACCATTTAAAATTATAATTGAATATAATATAATTAATAATAATAATAATAATTTATTATAATTAATAATAAATAATGAATAATTAAAAAATGTAAAAAAAAAAAAAAAAAAAGGGTTTGGACCAATATATAAAAATTAAAAAATTAAAATTAATTTTTTAATTTAACCCTTTTTAATGATTAAAAAAAAAATTATCAAATATAAAAAATGGATTTTCTTTATATTTTCACCTACCATACAACTTATTTTTAAAAAATCTTGCTAGGTATAGAGATTGATCAATTAAATTGAATTTTCTTTCAAATTATCACAATAATTTAAATAATATTCATTTGATTTTTCAATATATAGATATGATATGATAATATTCAAATAAAAAAGTATTTTTCTTTGTTTTTTTATTAATAGATAAATTTAATATTCAAATAAAAATTTTATATATTATTCAATGATAGTAAAAAAAATTATTATTATTGTTGTTGTTGCTGTTAATTAAAACTAAATAAAAAATATTATTTTTATTTTTTTATTTTTATTTTTAATTATATAATTGATATTATATCCTATATTAATATATTATTAACATATTTTTTTATCATTAAATTAAAAATACTTGTATTTTAAAATTAATTATTAAATTACAATTCATATTTAAAACTAGTTGATTTTTCATAAAGTGTTATAAAATAAAAATTTTATATATTAAATAAATTTCTTAATTTCAATGACAAAATTTTTTTATATCAATGTCTTTATATAAATGTTCTTTTATAAAAGTTTTTTTATTTTTTTTTTTCAACAATTATTTTATATATAAGAAATTCAATATCTACAAGGAAAAAATATTACCTTTTTATATATCATCATAATCTATTGAGGTTATAAATAAATACTATAATATTAATATAAAATGTCATTAAAGTTTGTATGTTTCAACTTTTTTTTTTTTTTGATTAATTTAAGGAATAAGAAACTGTATTGATTTATTTTAGTATTATTTATATTTATAACTATTTGGTAATACCAAACTATTCAAATATTCAAATATTCAAATATTCAATACAAAAAACTTTATTTTTTTTTTATTTAATTAAAATAAAGTTTTTGACTTTAAAAAAAAAATTTCATATTGTTACTTGTATTATCCATTACAAAAAAGTATTGGATAATTATTAATTAAATATTTTTTTTAATTTTTTAAATATTTTAATGTTATGTTACATATTACAAATTATATAATTAATTTGAAAATCAATAAATAAATCAATAAATAAATCAATATTTATTTATAATAAAGTTTTTACTTAGTATTTTATTTTTATTTTTATATCAATAATTTGTAAAAACCTTAATATTTTTTTTTTATATTTTGAAAATATTTTTTCTATACATTATTTTCTATTTTTACTAAAAAAAAAAAAAAAAAAAACAAGTCAAGCTTTGAAATTGTAACAAAAAATGAATATTAAATTTTTGTTTTTTTTAGAATTAAGTTTATTTATATTTAATTACGTTTTAGCACTCAATTATTAATTATAAATAATCAATGATATAATAATTAAAGTGCTTCTTTAAATTTAATATATATAAATATTTCATGAAATATTTCATGAATATATATTTATTTTTAAAAACTCTTTTTTTTTTTTTTTTTTTTTTTTTAAAAAAAAGTTTTATGGACTAAAAGATTGTCTTTCTTCTGTTATTAAATTTAAAAGAATTGAAATCATTGTAATGTATCGTTATATTAAACGAAAATAAAAATAAAAATAATAATAAAATCATTGTTAAGATTTTCTAATACATACATATAAATATAAATATAATTCTTTTTTTTTTTTTATTATTATTATTATTATTATTTTTATTATTATACATATATATATTTATTAGTAATTATATTTAATAATAATTATTACATTATATTTTATTATTATTAATATATTAAAAATAAATAAAATAGAATAAAAAAAATTTTTTTTTTTAAGTATAAAACGGTTTTTTTTTTTTTAACATTTTTAAGTGTTCCGTTTTTTAATTAAAGAAAAGGAATGGATTTAATTCCGATATAAATTCATATTAATATTCTATTCATTGAATTAGAGAAGTTAGAAGCTTAACTTTTTTTTTTTTTTTTTTAATATGATGAATATCAAAAATCAAAATTTTATTATTATTATTAGTATTATTATTAATATTTTTGTATCTTTTAATACTTTTATTTATTTATTTTTTTTACATTTCATATGTATTATCTATTCTTTTACTTATATGTGTAGAGAAAAAAATTTTTTTTTCTTTGTCATACATTTTAATTAAAGATAAAGATGTTACAGAAAACTTTATAATTATTTATTATTTATTAATCATTAATCATTAATTATTAATTATTTATTAATTATTTGTTATAAAAAAATATATATTAATTAAATTTTTATTTATAAAATTTAATTTTAATCATTACCATACAAAGAAAGCCATACATTGTTAATTCTGTAAAAAAAAAAAAAAAAAATAAAATAAAAAATAAAAATAAAAATAAAAATAAAATAAAATAAAATAAAATAAAATAATACAGTATAATAATAGAATAGAACAGGAATAATGTAATATATAATCAGTATGAAACAATAAAAAATATAAAAAATATTAAAATTTTATAATATATATTATATTATATAATAAAATTATAATAAAATTATAATAAATAAATAAATAAATAAATAAATAAATAAATAAATAAATAAATAAATAAATAAATAAATAAATAAATAAATAAATAAATAAATAATTTTTTTTAAATATTTATATATATATATATAATATCAAAAAATTAAAAAAAAAATTAAATAAAAAATTAAAAAAAAAAAATGGTATGATTTTTGTTTTTTAATATATGTACTTTCCATTTATAAAAAAATAAAGATAAAAACAAAACAAAAACAAACAAACAAAAATTATTAATAATTAATAATTAATAATTAATAATTAATAATTAAAAATTAATAATTTATCCGATAATAAAATAATTTTATAAAGATTGTTGATTTTTTATTTTTAATTTTTTTTTTTGTTTTTTTGTTTTTAATTTCATATCCAATTTATTATTGAAAAATTATATTAAAAGCAAATAAAATAAAATAAATACATAAATAAAAAAAAAAATAAAAACTAAATAAAAACTAAATAAAACAAACAAAGATAACAAAAAGAAATAAAAATAAAAATAAAAATAAAAGTAAAAATATAAAGAAATTTTGAAATTTTTTTTTTTATTTAAAATTTATAAATATATATAAAATTTGAATAAATACATACTTTTAATAAGATATTTAATTAAAAAAAAAAAAAAATAAAATTAATAATAAATAAATAAATAAGGATAAAAATAAAATAAAATAAAAATGGCTAATTCAAATGAAGAAATTTTACAAGTAATTAGTTTATTTAGACATGGAGCCAGAAATACTTTTGTAAATTTAGATAATAATGATTATTATCCAACTGATTTATGTGAAGATAAAATTATTAATACTATCAACAAAGGAAAACATTTTGTAAATAAATATTTTAATGTTTTCTCACCTTCACCTTTTAATAATAATGATTTTAAATGTTATATCAGTGATACCACTAGAACTATAAAAACTATTATTTATCGATTATCCGACTTTGTTCCACAAGAGGATTTTAAAAATATGAAACAAGAAGAATTAAAAGAATTTACTTTTAAAAATTTACCCAATGTTGTTTATGATGATAATATATTTAAATCTTTTGGATATGCTAATCGTATTACTTGTAATTATTTTAAAAAAGATCCTGATTATGAATTATTATTAAAAGAATTGGAAAGTGAAATAGGTAAAGAATCTGAAAAAGCCTTAGAACATTATAAAAACTATTTAAATCATCCTAATTTTAAAAAAATGGCATTTCCCAATTTTGTAATTATTTCTATTTATGATTTTTTATTTAATGTCAAACCTGAAGTACAAAAAACATTTACAAAGGAACATTTAATAATTAAAGATGTTATGAAAAAATTAAATGCTAATAAAAGAATAATGGATATTAATGTTTCCAATAAAAATACTCTTTTATGTATTTTACATCAACTTTTAACCCATTATCATGAAGAAATGAAAAAAGTTAAGGAAAACGATAAAGATAAGAAAAAAATTGTATTATTTTCTGCTCATGATTTATATTTATCTAGTTTAATTAATTTTTTAGGTGTTGATAAAACCAACTATTCCTATGGTTTTGATGATGAAATTAATTTTATTATTTTTAAAAAAGGAAATGGTGATGGTGGTGATGATGATGATAAAGAAAAATTATATGTAAAAATAGAATATAATGATGATTTATTAGATATTCCTTTCAGTACAATGGAAAATAAAAAAGAATGTGAATTAGATACACTTTTAAATAAAATAGAAAAAGAATATTTATTTTGTTCCTTCCAAGAAATTATGGATTTTTGTCACTTGAAAAATGAAAAAGAATTTTTCCCTTCTAAATAAAAATAAAAATAAAAATAAAAAATTGTAATAAAATAAAATAACATAAAAAATTGTAATAAAACCAAATAAAAATAAAAATAACATAAAAATTGTAAAAAAAATAAAATTGTAAAAAAATAAAAAATTGTAATAAAACCAAATAATAAATAAAATAATAAATAAAAAAATAAAAAAAAAAAAAAATAATAAATAAAATAATAATAAAAAAAAAAAATGGATTAATGAATATATATAAATTTATATATTTATATTTATTTATATTTCCTTTATTAAAAATTGTATTGTAAAATATATTTAATAAAATTGTAGTAAAATATATTTAAAAAAAATAATAAAAAACAAAAAAAAAAAACAAAACAAAACAAAACAAAACAAAAAAAACAAAAAACAAAAAACAAAAAACGAATACATAGTAAAGAATTATTTTAACCCCTCATATAGATAAATGAAATGAGCTTTTGATATTTACAATGTAAATATGTTATTGAATTCAATAACTGTTTTTAATTATTAATATTAAAAAAAAAAAAAACCATTTAACTTTCCCCCCCTTTTTTTTTTTTTTTTTTTTTTTTGAATTATTTTTAATAATTGTAATCATTCTATTTGGTTCTTTAAAAAAAAAAAAAACAAAAAACAAAAACAAAGAAGTATTCCTATTTTTCATATTATATTATCGATTAATAATTTAAATTATAAATCTTTTCTTTTTCCTTTTTTTTTTTTTTTTTTTTTTTTTTTTTTTTTTTTTTTTTTTATTTTTTTTTTTCTAAAATTCTAACAAGGATAGGACTCAAAAAAAAAAAAAAAAAAAAAAACTAATCTATAATATACAATAGAGGATTATTTTGTTTTTAAAAATAATAATAATAATAATAATAATAATAAAAAAAAAAGAAGTAAAAATCAACATTTTTTTTTTTTTTAGAAACTTTCCTACGTATTGCCTCCTTGTTGTGATTAAAAAAAAAAAAAGAGCACAAAGTTTTTTTTTTTTTCTTTTTTTCTTATTGAATTTTTAATTTGTAAGGCTTTTGAACCTAGGATAGAAAATACAATTAATTCTTAATTATGTATTAATGACTTTAATGACTTATTCTTGAAATTATTTTTTTTTTATTTTACTTTATTATTTTTTTTAACTTAATAACTATTGAAAATATATTACTGGAAATTTCTTTGGACTCGGACAAAAAAGAAAATGAAAATAATCTATCTAATATATATCTATATATATTATTTTGATGTTTAATACTTTCCTTGATGAATGTATTAATGTATTTGAAAGAAAGAAATAAACTAAATTCAAGGGTATTGAAGTCAAAAAAGATTAAACACACACACATATATATATATAGAATTTATTTCAACCTGGGGATACGAAATTCGAAATATTATTCTATTTTGTTGAATAAATGGGTAAAGGTTAAGAAGTTTTTTTTTTTTTTTTTTTTTTAACTTTTTTTTTCCTTTTTGTTTAATTCAAAAAAAAAAAAAAAAAATTTTTTTTTTTAATTTGATGAATATTTGTAGTAATAAATTTTTATTTTAATTTTATTTAATTTTATTATTTTCTTTTGGTATTTTATTTATTTATTTATTTTTTTTTACAATTTCATGTATATAATATATTTTTTTTTTTACTTTAATAATAATATAAATTATATTTTTCATTTCAAGTAAAATAAGTTTACTTTAAATAAATATTTAATACTAGTCTAAAAAAAAAATATATATATATAGTTTAAGAGTTAAGGTTATATATATAATATTTTATTTTATTTTTTTTACTACTATTTATTAACTAACTATTATTATATTCAATTATTATTGAAAAATAAAATAAAATAAATAGTTTACAAAGTTTAATAATATAAAGTAATATAAAGTAAAATTAAAAAATAAAATTTTATATTAAAAGTTCCGTTCCTAAGTCCTATTTTATATTAACGTTAATTTAAGAAATTTAAAAAAAAAAAAAAAAAAATAACTATTAAACTTTTTTTTTTTTTTTTTTTTTTTTTTTTTTTTAGTTGTTGGTAGTTGTACCACCATATTTTTTTATTATTATTATTTTGTATTGTACCAATTTTTTATTTTATTTTTATTTTATAGCATATTTATTAAATTAGTTATTTTTTTTTTTTGTTAAAGTAAAAATATTAAATAATCAATATAATTACAGTTTGTTATAATTATTAGTTAGTTTAAATTCTTTATACTTTATACTTTACCATGGTCACAATTAACTAAAAAAAAATTAGTTTTTATTTATTAAAGTTTTATTTATTAAAGTTTTATTTATTCCTATAAAGTTAAAAAGGTGACGTAACACAATTTTTCTTTGTATTTGTCATTAAAAAAAAAAAAAAAAATTATTTATTTATTTATTTATTTATTTATTTATTTAATTATTTATTAAAATTATATTTAAAAAAAAAATTAATAATGATTTCAAAATTATTTATTTATTTATTTATTTATTTATTTATTATTTATTTTTTTATTTTTTTTTTAAAGTCGAAGAATTGGTATAAATAAATATAGTGATTGAAACCTCAAAATCATAATCATAAATATAATAACAGTATTTAATATGACTATTAGATAAAATTCTTAGTTAAGAATATGTTTTAGTTCAAAATGTAATAATAATAATTAAATAACAATAATATTTAATTTAATATATGTTGAGATTGAGATTATTTTTTAAAACTTTTTTTTTTTTTATTTTTTTCTATTACTTTTGTTAAGATTATGTGTCTCCATCATAAACATAAATAATAATTATATAAAAAGAATAATTCTAATAATTCTAATTATTATTATTATTATAATATAATATTATATTATAATATTTATTAACATAATATTTAATAATATTTAATTCTATTGTAATTTTTTTACTTATTTATTTTACTTTATTTTATTTCACTTTTAAAGGGAGAAGAAATAAAATAAAAAAAAAAAAAAAAAAAAAGTTAAAAAAAGTATTTAATATACTTTGTTTCATGTTTGTAATGGAAAAACTTCCAATTTTAGTATTTTTTTTATTATCTTTTTTTTTAATTTTTTTTTAATTTTTAATTTTTTTATTTTCTAAAATAAAATTAAAAAAAAATAATTAAAACATGAAAATCAAAAAAAGTGAAACTTTTATAAAAATAAAAAAAATAAATAAAAAAAAATTAAATTGAAAATAGATGAAAATATAAAAAAAAACTTTAATTAATATTTTTTTAAATTAAATGAATGAATAAATATTAAATAAATAAATAAATAAATAAATAAATAAATTATTAAATAAATAAATTAATTTTTTTTTCCCAATTTTTGTTTTTTAATGTATCATTTTCTCATTTTCTCATTTTCTCATCTTGTTAATATTATTATTTTTTTTTTTTAAAAAAATAAAAGTTTATAATTTATTATATAATAAATAAATAAATAAATATAAAGAAAGAAAAGAAAAAAAAAAAACATTTATTTTATATCTAATATATATAATTATATTTGAAAAAAGAAAACAATTATTTTTATTTATTTTTTTATATTTTATTATTTAGTTAAAACCTATAATATACATATATATATATATATTTTTTCATTTCAAAATAATTTTTTTTATAATTTTCATAAAGTTTCAGATTTTTTATTTTTTAATAAACAAACCGCATTAATTTTAATATAAAATTAAAAATTAAAAATTAAAAAATAAAATTAAAACAAGAAAATCAAAATCAAAATCATTATTATTATTATTTTAAGTTTTTTACTTTTTTTTTTTTTTTTTTTTTTTTTTTTCTTCTTCTCTTTTTTTCTTTTTTTTTTTCTTTATTTGTGTTTGTTGTGTTTCAATTTTTAAATAATCATTAATCATCATTAATTTTAATTTTAATTTTAATTTTTATTTATTTTTTATTTTTTTTTATTTATTTCTTTATTTTTATTTTATTTTTTAATTTTTTTTTATTATTATTTTTTTTATTTTATTTTATTTTTTTACTTTCTTTAACTTAACATTTAATACCACACCATTCATTATTTTCAATACCCCATTTTCCACTTTCATCGGTGGTAATAACTGTACATCCTGTACAACATTTATAACCTAATTTTTCTGACCAACAATTAGAAGTGGTGGGTGGATTACTAATACCACACCAATTACCATTTTCAACACCCCAAGCTCCTTGTTCATCGGTATAATAAACTACATTACCTTTACAACATGGATATTCTGGTAAGGAAAAACAGGTTTTGTCTCCATTTTGAGTTTGAGAAGGTTTATTAGAAGTAGTTGTAGTAGTAGATTTTTTAGTAGTAGTCGTTGTAGTAGATTTTTTTGTTGTTGTAGTAGTTGTAGTTTTATCCTTATCACAATCATTACCTACACTGTTTTTTTTTATAATAATATGTATATATAGTTATTTTTTTATTTATATTTATATTTTTATTTTTAGTTTATTATTATTATTATTATTAAGATTTTTTTATTATTACAAATATGTATGTATAAAATATGTATATATATATGTATATATTATATAGTATATATTTATAAATTAGAAAAATAGATACAATAAAATATTAAAATAAGTAAAATGATGCCTTTTTTTTTTTTTTTAATAGTAAAATTTTTAAAATCTTTTTACAATTTTATTTTATTTAATATTTCAATAATTAAGCATTGTTAAAATTTTTTAAAGAAAAAATAAAATTATAGAAAAGTTATCATTATTATTATTATTATTACTTTTAAGAATTAAAAACATTTTCTTATTGTTTTCTTTCTTAACTTTTTTTATCTTTTTAACTTTTTATCTTTTTATCTTTTTTTTTTTCTTTAATTTTTTTTTTAATAGTAACCAATATCTATTATTGAATATTATATTTACAACTATTTTACAATTTTTTAATATTATAACTATTCTACAATTTTATATATATAACAAGGAATTAATAAAATTTATATATATATATATAAATCAATTTAAATATAATCAATTTTTTTTTTTTTCAACAAAGATAGAAATAATTTTTTTTTTTTTTAGATTAAAAAATAATAATAATAATAAATGAAAATAAAAATTGTATTCAAATCAAATAGTCACGTCACTAAAAAAATAAAAAAAATAAAAAAAAATTAAAAAAAAAAATATTTTTAAATTGGATTTTTGATGGTTTACCATGCTCTGCTTCTACCAACATAAATATTTCTACCTCTGTAATAAGTGTTAGAAGTTGGACCATTATTACCAGAACTACCTTCCATTTGTAAATTCATAATTAAATGGAATGGTTTACCAACATGATTAGCAGTATGTTTAGCTTTCCATTGACCATCAATATAGAAATGAATATCCATATCCGTGTTGGAAACCTTGGTAATCCAAACACGGTATTCATGCCAAGCACCTGGGTTACTAATACCTTGTTTGTAGGTAGAAACATCACTTGAAGTACGGAAAGTATTAAACCAATTCACATTATCTCCCTTAAATTCAACAATATCAATTTCTGGTGGCCATGTCCAAGCACCATTTAACCAGAAAGCTGGCCAGGTACCTCTTGTAGTTGGAACCATGAATTCACCTCTAATTTCATAATTTGGAAATTGATCATTAATAGTAAAAGTTTCTTTTGAGTGAATAGCACCAGAGTGATAATGAATTTCTGGATGTGGATTAGCTGTACTTTTACCTTCATCCCAATTAATTCTTGTAGCTAAAATAACTACAGTGTTATCTTTTAAGTAAACATGGTTGTGATCATCTGGAGCACCATACATACGAGCAGAACCATTGTGATCTTTTTTTTTTTTATATTATTTTTTAAGTATAATTATTAAATAATTATTAAATTAATCATTTTATTATTATTAATTATTATTATTATTTTTTAAAATTAAAAAAAAAAAAATTTAAGATATATATTTATATTTTGTATTTAATAACATAATATACTTTTTAATTTTAATTTTAATTTTATATCTTTTATATATAAATATTATTTACCTGAACCCCATGGGTATAAGTAATTCCAATACTTTTCAAAAGTTTGATAATCTGAAAGAGAATCACTAATAACAGTTTCCCATTCAGCAAATGATTGATTGACTAAAGTCAATAAGAATAAAGAACATAAAGAAAAGAATTTCATTTTTTTTATATTTTTTATTTTTAACTTTTTTTTTTTATATTTGTTTAATTTTTATTTGTTTTTTAAATAAAAAACAATTGTTTTTAAATATATATATATATATGAAATTTTAAAATTTTATATTTTTAATCAAAAAAATATAATTTATTTTATTGTAAAAAAAATCAATTTTTTTACTTTTATTTTTTTTTTCCTAAAAATAATTTACAGAATTTAAAAAAATAATAAAAAAAAAAACCTTCCTTAGAAAAAAAAAATTAAATAAAATTAAGGAATAGGTTGATTATTTATATAAAAAAGATAGTATAAAAGTATAAAACTTTATATATTAAAATTGAAATAAAAAAGGAAATTAACAAAAAAAAAATTTACTACGAAATTAAAACAAAAAAAACAAAAAAGAAATTTTTTTTTAAAAAAAAAAAAAGTTTAATAATAGTTAATAATTAATAATTAATAATTTATTCATCATCAATGATTAATGATTAGATATTATTATTATATATAATTATTTTATATATAAAAAACTTTATTTATTAATAAAATCATAATAAATAATAAATAATAAATAATAATAATAAAATAATTTGACATGCGGTATATTTTAAAATCTATTATTATTAAAAATAAAATATTATTAAAAATTAATCTGATACTTTAATAATTCATTCTTTGTTAATAATTGCAATCTTATAGGTTAATATGGATAAGATGTCATTTTATAATATATTATTATTCATTGTAATATGTAAGTTATTAAATTAAAAATAAACATAATTAATTAAATTTAATATAACTAAATTTATGAGTTTATAAAATTTTATATTTAATAAAGTTTATTAATCATAATTAGGAATAATGTTAAAAAAAAAAAAAAAAAAAATTTCAATTTATATTAAATCATTTTAATATTTTAATATTTAAAAAATAATTTTTAATTAATTATTTAAACACTATTTTTATTATAATATATATTATAAATATATTATTATTATATAATATTTATATTTATATATATAATTTTTAATATAAATAATTTTAATATTTAAATGTGAAAAAAAAGTTTTTTTGTGTAATACAGGAAAAAAGTAAAAGAAAAGAAACCAAAAAAAGATTGGTAAAATTTTTCTAAATGAAATGATACATGTTGTAAAGAAAAAGAAAAAGAAAAAGTTAATAATAATAATACTAATCATTAAATAATAATAATAATAATAACACTAAATAATAATACTAAATAATAATAATAAATAAATAAATAAATAATAATAATATTTTATATTAATTAAAAATATTAAAAATGAGACTAAATAAAAGTTGTTCTTGAATCAAAATTTCAAATACTATTAAAAATAATAATAATTCCGTACTACTTGAAAATGGTATGCTAATCTTTTTAATAATATAATGTATATATAATAATATCAATGAAGAAGAAATATATATAAAATAATTATTAATTATTAATTATTAATTATTAATTAGTAAAAAGGAAAAATTATATATATTAATGGGAATAATATAAATATAAATATAAATATAAATATTAATATAATTTATTATTTAATAATTTATTATTTATTATTTATATTTATATTCATTAATTCCATTAAATGATTTTTATAATTAATTATAATCCATGACAATTCTATTTATATGTAATACAAATTATATTAATTATATTAAATTATATTAATTATATTAAATAATATATACAATGAATACCAAAGAATAATAATAAAGAAGAAATAATAAAGAATAATAAATAATTAATGAAGTTATTATAACTTGATAATTATTATTTATTTAATTATTATTTTTATTTTTATTATTATTTTTATATTTTAGTTAAAGGAATTTTTTTTTAGTGTTTTTTTTTATGTTTTTTTTTTTTAGTTTTTAATTTAGAATGAATAATTATATGAATTTTTATATTTATTAAAGTTTATGAATAATTACAATAGGTGTAATCGATAATAAATAATATAATTAATATATATATCATAATATATTAATTATATTATCTATTATATATTATTTATATTATAAATAGTACTATTTCTTAAAAGAGTGATTTTTGTATATACATGATTTAATTTAAATAATTTTCCAATGAATTATTTTATTATAAATTAAAGTTTGAAATCATTATTCAAAATAAATAAATAAATAAATAAATAAGTAAATAAATAAATAAATAAATAAATAATTTTTAATTAATAATTTTTTAATTTATACAAATGTAAAATAAAAAAAAAAAAAAAATTTCCTTTAATATAAAAAATAATTAATAATTAATAATTAATAAAAAAAATTGTAAATTGTATTTGTATATTCATAATAATAATAAGAAAAATAAGAATATACGGATTATATTTTAAAATATGATACATAAAATATATATAAATTATAAATAAATTATAAATTATAAATAAATTATTATTATTATTATTAATAAAATGATTTTAATTATACTCATAGAGTTAAATATTAAATCAATGACTTTTAATATTAATAAAGTAAATATACATTTAGATATTTGTTTTAATAAATCTTTTTTTATTATTTATTATTATTATAGATTATTATAGATTAGTAACAAATGTTTGGTTTTAATACATAAAAATAATAATAACAGTTTTATTATTATTATCATTATTATTATTCTTCATCAGAACTTAACTCAATTCCAAGAATAGTATAAATTATTTTATTTATTTCATTGAAATGTTTTTCACTTCTTGAAGAATAACAAAGATCACCAATTTCATCATTACTATTTATTATAATAATTATGGTATCCTCATAAGGTTGTAAAAATTGAATACCATTATTAATATTAGATTTTGCATCTTCTACAAATGAAAATTGTTTAGAAAGTTGTTTAATTTGATTGGAGGTTATTCGATAAAATTCTTCTGTGCTATATTCCATACTAAATAGGGCATTCATATATGCTTGAGATATTAAAAATTGAGAAACAGAATCATTGGTAGGTTCCCATGTTTTCCCATTATCTTGAGTGATATAAACTTCTGGATTTTCTTGATTTATATCAGATTGTTTAATTCCCCAAATATTAACACATTGATTTTCTATATAAAATGGACAATATCCAGGATAAATAAATTTATCAATAGAGGTATATCCATATTTTTTATCTGGTGCTAATAAAAAATTTTGAGCTGAATTCATATCTTTACAACCTCCACATAATTTATAATAATTTTCTAATGCTTTTGGTAATCCATTAAATTGTTGACGAATTCTTTCAATATATTCTTTAGATAAACCTTCAGGTTGATCTAATTGAAATAATTCACGAATATTTTTATATTCATACTTATTATCCATTTTTTTTTCTATTCTTTTTCTATTCTTTTTCTATTCTTTTTCTATTCTTTTTTTTAGTACTAATATTTTTTATATATTTATTTATTTTTTTTATTTTATATTGTACTGATGGTTAAATTTTTATTTATATTATTTTAATAGTAAAAGGAAAAAAAAATAATTAATAATTGATATCATAACTAATAATTCTAGAAATAAGTTTTAGTTTAGTCTATATTAATTTTTATAAAAAAATTTAATAAATAATTATTGTAAATATAAAAAAATGAAAATAAAAAAAAAAAAAAAAAAAAAAAAAAAAAAAAAAAAAAAAAGAATTAATAAATTAATTGAAAAAATAGAGTTTAATTAATTAAAAAAAAAAAAAATTAAACTTTAATATAATAAAATATAATTATACAAAAAATATGTAAATATGTAAATAAGTAAAAAATTATTTTATTAATAATAATAAGAATGAACTTGACTATTCTTTTTTCTTTTCTTTTATATTTTATATATTTAAATGGTATTGAAAAAGAGAAATTATAAATTATTAAACAATAATTATTTAAAAATAAAAAAAAGAAAATGAATTAAAAAAAAATAAATTAAAAAATAAAATAAAAATTAATAAATTAAATATAATAAATAATAAATCATATAATAATATAAAAAAATAATAACTATAATAACTATAAATAATATAATATAAAATATATATTTTTTTTTATAATATATTATAGTTAAAAAGATTAAAAAATCTAAAATGATTTGATGTTATTATTATTATAAAATTTATTTTTTATTTGTTTTTAAAGTTTTCTTTCTTTTTCTTATAAAATGGTGGTGGCTAAGTGATTTTTTTCAAAAAAATGCGCCACAAGCAAAAAATTTTATAATTAGGTTCTAACCCATGAAATGAAACAATGTTGAAATTATCTTAATTCTATTAAATAGAAAGTGATAACTTCATTGTTCAAATATATGATTGTCTAAATCATATTTAGTTATAAATTTAAAAGAAATTTATTAAGTTTAATATTTTAGTTTTAAAATTACTTTTATTAAAATTATAAATTTATTTAATACATCTCGTTTATGTATTAAAAATATTAAAATCTAGTTATTAAAAACATTATAAAATTTATTATTATAATCTTTAATTATTATTAATCTAGTAGTTATTTTAAATAATATTATTATTCTAATTATTATTATTATTCTAATTTTTATGGATAATTAGTAACAATTTTTAAAAATATTAATTTTACATTTTCTTTTTATATTATTTTCTTATTTTTAAGTTTGTTTATAAATAAAATATTAATTTATTAAAATTAAGAACATTAAATAGTTAAAATAAATAATTTGTTTATATTAAATATTATTTAAATAATTAAATATTTTATAATTTATATTTAAATAATTTTATAATATTTTTGATGTTAAATGAGGGTAGTTTTGGTTTAATAATGGTCAGGTCAAGATGTTTAATTAATAACAAAATAACTAATTAAACAAATATATAATTAATAGGCAAATTTATTTATTAATACACAATAAATTAATTAATTAAAAGAACACGTTTTAAAATAATTAGGTTTTATAATAATATTTTTTATTAATAATTAATTAAGAAAAGTTTAAATAATAATTAGATTATTAAGTCATTAATTCTAAGTTATTTAATAATCTTACAAAGATTAAAAGGAATTGTAATTTCAATCCTTATTTATACTTTTTCTAGATCTAATAATTATTAATACATTTAATTATTATAATATATTGATAATATATTTATACATGTATAATTTTAAATAAAATATATGAATAAAATAATATTGATAAAAATCTAACTATATAAAACTAATATAAAACTATATAAACTATTAATAAATTTAATGATAAGAATCATAATCTAAGATTTAGATTTATAACTATTCTAATTATCTAACTAGTTAACTATTTAATTATTTAATTGTTTAGTATACTATTTAATTATTTATCTATATATTAATTATTTTTATCTTTGGAATTTTATGATCTTTTCTGTATAATTAATTATAGATAAAATGGGATATTTTTAATTATTTAAGATCTTAAGTAAATTTTAAATCTTTTTTGAGATTTTTAGAATTCTAAGAATTTCTGTAAATTAATATAATAATCAACTATTCTAATTTTTATAAAAATAATTAACAATTATTATAATATATTATATAAATTATTATTATTATTATTATAATTAATATTTCATAAATTATTTGAAGGCGTTTTCTGTATATCTGAATAATTATTATTATTATAAATTATAATATAATTATTGAAATAAAAAGATTTTATCTATATAAATTTTATAATTATTTATTTATGGATCCTTGTAAATATTTAATTATATTTTTATATTGTGTAAACCTTTAAAGTCCAATATCTCGCCAACCAGTGGTCCAAATGGGCTGAAATTCAGATATGTTGTAGCTCTTGAGCAGAGCTTCCCAATGAGCATAAAATCAAAGCGAAGCGGAGGAAATCTTCAATATATGCCAAGTTATCGTTATTTTCTTCTGATTATTTTTATTAATATCTTAAGGGTTAAATTAAGTTGATTATTATTTATTTAATTTGTCCAAACCCTTTACAATATCAATTTAAATACTTTTTAATATTTGTTTATTTTATTGAAAATCGAATTTTAAGTGATTTAGTCAATAACGAAATTTAAATGTAATTGATCTATTAGTGAATTTCAATTTTAAATCCACTAATATTCGCGACATTTGAAATTCAGCAAATATTAATTATATTTTTATAAATTTCATTCTTTATCGGAATGTTACGGTTCATAAAATTAATAAATGGATTATAACAAACAAAATATTTAAAAACACTTCAAGATTTGTTAATTAAAATTTTTATTTAGTTTAAAGTTATTTTATTTATTAAGTTTTTAATATTAAGAATTATTAAAGATCAATAAAAAAATAAAAGATTAAGGATTAATTGATAATGATCATAATTCAAAAATTATTTTAAAAATTACACGTATTTATATTTTTTTTACAAGTTAAAATTTGTTAAGCCTATCTAACATTTTCTAACTAATTTAAAATATAATTACTAAGTAAAACAAAAATAATTTGAATATAAATTGTTAATAAAATTATTAGTTAATTATTATAAATATTTATTATATAATAATTAATTACTATCTATTTATTATTATTATAATTATTAATATATTTAAGAGAATATTTTAGAATTTTAACAGAAAATTTACTAAACTATTACTAATAGAATTGTAAAAGAAATTATTTTAAATTGATTTTAATTGTTAATATAATTATTATTTTATTATTATAAATAATAATTATATATTATTTAATTATTTATTATTTATTATTATTATAAAATTAATATAAGTAACTGAAAATTTATAACATTTTTTTGTGGTGGTTTAGTTAAGTATTATTAATAAAATTCTGTAAAAGTAGTTTTATATTGTTAATATAAATTTTTATAATCAATTGAATTAAAAATAATTTTCATTAATATAATATAGTATAAAATAATTGTAATTAAAATATATTTTAGTGCATAATTTTAGTTAATTTGGGGTGTAATTTGGTAGGGACTATTACTAATTATTGTATGGCAAGGAAGTTGGTTATGTTTAAAAGTAATTGTAATTAGTAATTTTTGGCTAATTTTTAGTATTGAATTGAATGAAAATTATTTTATTTTATAATTAATATTTATAATATATTGATTAATAATAATATAATTGATTTAATTATTTATTATAATTGACTTTAATAAATATATTTTGATATTGATAATAAAATTCATATTAATAATTTTTATAAGTGATATTAATAAAAAGTGGCTGATTAATAATAATTTATAATTTTTATAATTTTTATTTATTGATATTAATAATTTTTGTTTTGATATTAATAATAAAATATTTGTATTAATAATAATATATTTAATTGATATTAATAATTTTTATATTGATTTTTAGTAATAATATTTTGAATTTTTATATTAATAATATAATTTAATATTAATAAATTTTATATTGTAATATATTTTGGAAATTTCAATTTAATATAGAATGTAGGAAAGTTCTACAAGCCACAAAGAATGTAAAGATTTGGAGTGACCACTAGGTTATTGTAGGAAATTAATAATAAATAATAATATAATATATTAAATTATTTATAACACTATTGATTATTCACTTAATTAATTAGTAGATTCATTTATATAATATATATTTGTTCATTTATTTATGGTTGATATTTATATTTTATTTATTATTAATTGATTGTTAATATCGACTCAAAGAGTCAAATAAAATAAAATACATGAATTTATATATTCAAAAATCTATTCTAAATTATTACATGATTGGGCAAATTATTTAAAATAAGAATTATATAATTATTTAATTATTATTTTAATTAAATAAATATAATATTAAGAACTAGATAAATTATTATATTAATTAAGTGAATAATAAATTAATATTTAAATAAATTTATTTCAATGAATACATATTATTAATTTAAGTAAATTATTATCTAATAATTGAGTGAATATATTTATTATTAATTAAATAAATAATATTATTCCGAAAGGTAAAGAGTAAGGTTCGAACCAGAGACAACCAACATAATAATAGAAGCAGGTAGAACTGAGCCTAATTAGTAGCTATAATGGATCCATATCATTACAAAGAATTTAGTAATCTTAATGAAATTAAGATTAATTGTTCATTCTTTATCAGAAAGGATAGCAATAGTCACTTTGGCGGAGTGGTTAACGCGGTGGCCTGCTAAGCCATTTCCCTTTGGGAGCGCAGGTTCGAGTCCTGCAGGTGACGGTGTTTTTTTTAATTATTTTTTAATTTTATTAGATAAAAAATATATTAATATATATAAAAGGATTTAAAATATTTTTTTTAATAGAATATCTAATGATGGCTTTATTATAAAAATTTAGAGAAAATTAATCTATATTGAAGATGTATAACCTAAAAATTTTAAAAATTGTAAATTCCGTCATAGATTTAATATTATTATGAAATTAATCTAATTAAAGAAACTAAATAAAAAGGTAAAATATTAAAAATAAAACAATTAAAAAATATGAAATTTAAATTACCCCTAAAAAGTTTGAAAGATACATATATAACATTGTGTAAATAAATAAACCTGAAATTCCTTGATAGAGAATTAAATATATATATTAATATAAAGGAGAGTGTTGCATTTCGCAATGGAACTCATAATTATATAAATAAATAAAATAATATTTATTCTTTTTTTAAATAATATTTAATATTCTTTTTTTTTAATATTTTAATAATTATGAATATTTTTTGAATATTTTTTTTATTTAATTTTTTATTTAATTTTATTTAATATTCTTTTTTTTATTAAAAATAATAATATTATTATTTATTAATAAAAATACTGATATTTTTCAAACTAACACAATTCAATGAGAATTAAAATTCTTTAATTATCATTATTGAATTAGATTTATATTTTTTAGAATAATTTTGATAATCAATTATTAATTATATTTTATAATTTTAGTGATCATCTTCATTCGTTATAATTTATATTTATTTAAACCAAATAAACAATTCAACCATAATTCAACAATATCATTTTTATTAATAACCACTTTTAATAAGGCTCGAATTCCAGTTTTTAAAAATTTTTTCTATCTTATATTAAAAATTTTTCATATAATTATATTTAATTTTATAAATATTATTGTTTTTTTTTATTTATTATTTATTATCATTTTTTTTTTTAATAAAATATATAGATATATAATATTGTTATATTATTTATTAATTATTATTTTATTTATTATTACTCATTTATCAAAAAAATAAAATAAATATATTTAATTTCATAATGAATTTTTATTTTTTTTTAGTTTTTTTTTAGTAATTAGGTAATTAATAAAAAAGAAATATTTATTTGTTTTTTTCTTTTCTTTTCTTTACTATTCTATTCTTTTATTTTATTTATATTTTTTATTTTTTTGAATTATATATTATTTTTTTATTTTATAACGTGGCTTTCATAATTTGTGTTAAAAAAAAAATTTCATTCTTTAATTTATTTATTATGCGCCTCATTGCAAAAAATTTACTATGCGCACCGTATCATATTGCAAAATGCTTTTTTTTTTTTTTTTTTTTTTATAGTACACAATTCGTACTTCATCATTATTGAATTTAAATATTAAAATGCATGAATCATAAAAAAAACACATAATTAAAAAAAAATAAAAAACCAGTTAAATATTATAGATAATAATGAATAATACTGGAATGAAAAAAGTAGTATAATAATATGTAAAAACAATAAATCCATAGGATAGATCAATTTTACTTTAATTATATAGAATTAAAGTAAAATTGATCTATCCTATTCCACTTGGGTCGGAAATAGGATCGGCATTTGCCATTGCGAAAATGCAACACATTCAATATAAAGTTGATATAATTATATAATTATTAAAACTAAATTAAATGACTATTAATATTAATATATAAAAAGATTAATAATTTTTTAATAGAATATCTAATGATGGATTATTATTATTATTATTATAAAATTAATCATTTTTTAATAGAATATCTAATGATGGATTATTATTATTATTATTATAAAATTAATCATTTTTTAATAGAATATCTAATGATGGATTATTATTATTATTATTATTATAAAATTTATTAAAATTTTTTTCTTGTAAAAAAATTATATCTAATGGTAGCTAAGTTTTTTTTTTTTTTTTTTTTTTTTTTAGATGTATAAGTTTAAACTTGGTTTAAAGTATAATATGGTCAGAATGTACAATAATCTAATAGTATGGAGGGTGTTCTAATATAATTACTTTTAATATAAAATTTTATTTATTTATTTATTATTTATTTATTTTTAATTATTAATTATTATAAAATATTAGTTTATTAATAATTTAACAATCTTACACAAAGAATATTAAGAATACATAACTCATAAATAAATCTTTTATCCCTTTCAGTTCAATTAATAAGTAGTAGATTTAATATGACTTATATTTACAATTCATTTAAGTACCTGACATTTTTGTCAAGACATCAAGTGCAATTGAAATTAGAATTTATAATTTCAATTATTTTGATATATAATATTATTATTTATTATAATAATTATTAATAATTTTTTATAATAATTATATATAATAATTATTATTATAATATTTTATTTTAAATATTATAATATAAGATTATTTAAATAATCTAATAATATATTTTAATATATATATTATTTATATATATTCAATTATATTGAATAATATATTAATTTTATTACTATTTAATATCGATATTAATAACTTATTATATTACAAATTATTAATTATATTATACGTTAACGTATCACTTTAAATATTATTTAATTATAAAAACTATTTAATTATAAAAACTATATAATTAGTCATTCGACCTAGTAGACTTATTTAAATTAGAAAATAATCCAGTTGGAAACTTAACAATTTTGAAATATGCGCCACACACAAATTTTTTATTATTATGTTCTAACCCATGAAACGATAACAGTAGTCACTTTGGCGGAGTGGTTAACGCGGTGGCCTGCTAAGCCATTTCCCTTTGGGAGCGCAGGTTCGAGTCCTGCAGGTGACGGATTTTTTGTTTTTATTAATTTTTTATTATATTATTAAATAAAATATATATTAATATATATAAAAGGATTTAAATAATTTTTTAATAGAATATCTAATAATGATTTATTATAAAAATTTAGGGAAGATTGATCTATATTGAAGATGAACAATATAAAAGTTTAAAAATGGAAAATCTCGTCAATTATTTAATATTATAATGAAATAAAACTCATTAAAAATATTAAATAAAATGCTAAAATTAGAATGATTAAAAAATATATGAGACTAAATAAAAATAATATAAATACAAATAGTAAAAAATCTTTTATTGAGTATTTTTGAAATATTTTTTATTCATAATAATAAAAATAAACCTGACTATTTTTTTGTTTTTTTTTTTCATTTTATATTTAAATATTATTTGAAAAAAATATTATTTGAAAAGATGGATTATAAATTATAAATCAATAATTATTTCAAAATAAATCAAAAATAAATCAAAATAAATTAAAAATAAAAATTAAAAAATTAAATTAAATATAATAAAATATTATAAATTAAAATAAATTGTAATTATGACTTACTATGAAATGTATTAAGCTTTCCTGTGAAATAATGGTGGTTAAGTGATTTTTTTAAAAAATATGCGCCACAAGCAAATAATTTTATAATTATGATCTAACCCATGAAATAATACAAAATGGTAATATCTTAATTCTTTATAGGGAAGAAAGTGATATTACCTATGTATTTTCAGAATAACTGTCTAAGTTATTTTCCTAGTAGATTATAAATTTAAACACTAAAATTTGTTTTATAAAAACACAGTTTTATTATTAAGTTTAAAATATAAAATTTATTTATTAAAATTTTATTAAATTTATTATTATTTATTAAATAGTAGTTTTATTCTTAACTAAACTATTTTATGTTGATTATATATTTTAATTTAGTAATTTATTCTAATAATTATTAATTCATTATATTTATGACTAAGCTATTATAAAAATAGTAGTAAAGAATTAATTTACATAAAAATATTTACATGTATTTATATTTTTCTTTAAAATTAAACTATTTACAATAATAAATAAAATAATACAAGTATTTATAAAAATATAAATAAAATAATTAAAAATTATTGAATAAAATAAGTAAAAATGTATAAAAATAATAATAAAATAAATAATAAAAATAAATAATATTATTAATAAAATTATAAAGATAAACTGTTTATTTATTTATAAAGTAAATAAAATTAGTTGTTATTTCTAATTTAGAAATGTTTAAGTGTAAAGAATATTTAAAAAGTATTTAGAAGGTATTTTAAAAGTGTTTTTAGAAACTATTTTCGAGTCATATTATTTAATTAAAATATTTTAGAATCTTTTATTATTTTTATAATATTAATTATAAATTGTTTATAATTTATATAAATTTAATATTCAATAATATTTTTAAGAATTGATTTAGTTTAAGATAATAATGATAAAGATATTGTTTTAAAATATAATTTAATAATCTTATTATTTTTTTATTAATGTTATTAATTATTTTAAATGATAATTCAATATAATATTAAAATTTATTAATTATTTGAAGTTTAGAAAATAATTATAATTAAAGTAAATTAATAATAAATTATAGAGAATAATAATAAATAAAACTAATTAGAATTTTTAAATGTAAAGTTTTAGTTTGGTTTAAAGTTTAACTTGGTCGAAATGCTCAATAATCTAATACGTAGGGTGTTCACTAATATTAATTTTATTATAAGTTTTATTATAAATATAGTTTCTTTATTTAAATTTGTTTAATTATTTTATAATTATATTTTATTAGATTATTATTAGGTTAATAATCTTACAAAGAATGTAAGAATACATATTTCATCAATCTTTTATACATTTCATTGAACAATACAATAATATAAGTAAATTAATATTTATATTAATTATAGTAATATATATTAAAATAATATAAGATAAGAATATAATTTGTTAATAAAATAAAAGTATGATTTATATTCAACTGTATTATTAATAAAATTAATAATAATTAAATTGTATAAGGATTTGGGGCGCATAAACATGCTGAATAATAAATATTTAATAGATATAATGTGGCTTATATCTATAATCCATTCAAATCCTTAACATTAAATGTAATGATATGGATCCATTATGGCTACTAATTAGGCTCAGTTCTACCTGCTTCTATTATTATGTTGGTCGGAATAATATTATTTATTTAATTAATAATAAATATATTCACTCAATTATTAGATAATAATTTACTTAAATTAATAATATGTATTCATTGAAATAAATTTATTTAAATATTAATTTATTATTCACTTAATTAATATAATAATTTATCTAGTTCTTAATATTATATTTATTTAATTAAAATAATAATTAAATAATTATATAATTCTTATTTTAAATAATTTGCCCAATCATGTAATAATTTAGAATAGATTTTTGAATATATAAATTCATGTATTTTATTTTATTTGACTCTTTGAGTCGATATTAACAATCAATTAATAATAAATAAAATATAAATATCAACCATAAATAAATGAACAAATATATATTATATAAATGAATCTACTAATTAATTAAGTGAATAATCAATAGTGTTATAAATAATTTAATATATTATATTATTATTTATTATTAATTTCCTACAATAACCTAGTGGTCACTCCAAATCTTTACATTAAAAGTTAATATTATAATTAAAAGTACTATAAAAATTTCATTATTTGTCAGAAAGGACAACGATAGTCACTTTGGCGGAGTGGTTAACGCGGTGGCCTGCTAAGCCATTTCCCTTTGGGAGCGCAGGTTCGAGTCCTGCAGGTGACGAATTTTTTGTTTTTATTTCTTATTTTTCCTTTTATTAATATTAAATAAATATATATTAATATATATAAAAGGATTAAATAATTTTTTTATAAAATATTAATGGCTTATTATAAAATTTATTAAGATTTCTGTTCTAACCTTTTAAATTCAAATGATTATATAATTTACTGAACAATGTTAGATTTTATGAGTTTATATTCCTCTGTAATAATTATAACTCATAATATATGTCATACTGCTTTTAAAGA
>MCFG01000389.1:0-63592 GCA_002104895.1 Anaeromyces robustus | reverse complement strand
AGTTCATAGCGTTACCATATAGTCTTGATATAAGATAAATTACTTTGGTCGTGTCATCTGGGTAACGATCTGGGTACAATAAGAATATCAAGTTAATTTTAGCGAGAAAGCCCTTAAGATATCGTCTATCCCCAGCAAATCCATCTTTCAGGATTGCATTGTCGATGTTTACTTCGTCCATATTAAAAGTTATTACTTTATTTATAATAAGAGAAATTTAATTTATTAAAACGAATTTATATCTTCAGAATAAAAATTTTTTTTTTTTTTTTTTTTTTTTTTTTTTTTTTTTTTTTTCTTTTGAGTTTTCAAGTAATATAAGTTTATAAAAAAATAAATTTAATATTGTTATTATTGAAATTGAATTTCCGACCAGTTTAAATATAATAAACTACTAATCAAGAGTCTTTCATCCGATGGTAAACGTTTTCCGTCACCCTATTCACGCGATCTATGTTCCGTCACGCGCTTCAGGATCTTATTACCACCCTTACTATACCTCTGTTGATTGATTAGTAAGGCTCGTCTATGCTGATTTAAACTGTTAAATTCAATATCAATAAGAAAAGGATATTTCAATTATCAATATTAAATTTTTATATAAATCAACAATAAATTTTCTTAAAGAAAATTTTTTTTTTTTTTTTTTTTTTTTTTTTTTTTTTTTTTTTTTTTTTTTTTTTTTAATATAATAATATTTTCTTTTTAATAATTAAAATTAAATATTTTTATAACAAATTATTTATAAATTATTAAATAACTTCAGGTGATAGAACCCTTAGCTCTTTTGTTATAACCGTTATATAAACGCTAAGATATTCGACTGTTAATATTAATTAAAAATTAATAAAAGGTAGGATATTATTAATTTCTTTTTTTAACGACTAACTTAATTAGCCTTAAGAAAAAAATTATATGAGCTACCTCAGTTGTCAAATATCCCAGAAAACAAAAGTATTACGTATCGGCAGTTGATTAAGCTACCTCGCGTAGGAAGTCACAGGAAGCTGATTTAAAGAAAATTTATAACAATTTATATAAAAATATTTATTTTTCTTTTATTAAAAAGAAAAATATTTTATATTATTTTTTTTTTATTTGTTTTATTACAATTATTCGTTTATTTTTTATTATGTGTTTTATTTAAATATTATATTTTTATTCACTTATTAATTGATTTATTTAAAAAATATTTATTCATTCACTTATATATTTAAATTTTATTATTGGATTTATTTAAATTTCTTTGTATTTATTTATTTTTTTTTCATATTTTTTTCCTTTTTTGTATATTTTAGTCAAGTTTACTTTAATTGTAATGTTTTATTCTCTTCTAGTTTGGTATTGTTTTAAATAAAAAAGATTTTTTTTATTGACAGAATTGATTTTGAAATTTTGAGATTGAAATTTCAATTTGCAATTGAATTTAAATTTGATGATAAAAAAAAAATTTTTTTTTTTTTTTTTTTTTAATTAATACTAAATTGGAATTTGTAATCAAAATTTAAATTTAAATTGGATTTAAAATTAAGAATAAATTGAAATTGAAATTGAAATTGAAATTGAAATTGAAATTGAAATTGAAATTGAAATTGAAATTGAAATTGAAATTGAAATTGAAATTGAAATTGAAATTGAAATTGAAATTGAAATTGAAATTGAAATTGAAATTGAAATTGAAATTGAAATTGAAATTGAAATTGAAATTGAAATTGAAATTGAAATTGAAATTGAAATTGAAATTGAAATTGAAATTGAAATTGAAATTGAAATTGAAATTGAAATTGAAATTGAAATTGAAATTGAAATTGAAATTGAAATTGAAATTGAAATTGAAATTTTTTTTTTTTTTTTTTTTTAATTGATTTGTAATTGAAGTTTGAATTGAAATTTTAAATTGTAATTGAAATTTTAATTGGATTGTAGTCGAAATTGAAATTGAGGTTTTAAATTGAAATTGAAATTTTAATTGAATTATAATTGAAGTTGAAATTGAGATTTTAAATTGAAATTGAAATTTTAATTGAATCGTGATTGAAATTGAAATTGAAATTGAGATTTGAAATTAAAATTGAACTGAAATTGAAGTTTTAATTGAATTGTGATAGAAATTGAAATTGAGATTTGAAATTAAAATTGAACTGAAATTGAAATTGTCAAAAAAAATTTTGTTTTATAAAAATTATTATATAAAATTTTTTATTACTATTAAGCGCCAAAAGGTAAAAATTTATATTAGTATACGGACTTTTCTATTTTTTCAGCGTCCTTTTCCTTTAATATAAATTTTTACTGACTTACTTAAGTAGTCTTTAAAAATTTTATATTTGATTATTTGATACTAAGGTGTTTAAAAAATTTTATAGGAGTTTTTATTGTAAAGAACAGAAGTCCAACAATAATAATTCTTAATAAACTTAAAAACACCTCAATATTAGAAAATAAACAAGAATTATTGGACACAAACAAACAACAGGTTAGTATCAAATAATTTTATTTATTTTATTATTTCTTTGTTAATAAAAACTCGAATTTTCAAATGAGAAAATTCTTGAATATTTATAAACATTATTTCAAAATATTTTAATTACATTTTTCATGAGTTATTATATTCTAAATCTAATTGGTCTATTAACCTTTTTATAATAAAATAATATTATCATTTAATACACTTTATAATATATTAATATATAATAAAATAATAATAAAAAAATAAAATAATAAAATAGTAAAAAATAAAAATATAAATTTTAACAAAAGGCATTCCTGTGTATTGAACCCAGGAATACTGAGCAGAGTTCTAGAGCTTAACGAGTAAGCCAACTCTATAATTTCTAGTATTCGTTACAATTATTTATATATATTATAATTAATATTATTAAAATATTTATATTAATTATTATTTGTATATATATTATTATTATATTTATACTATATATTAAATTATATTTCAATATATAATATAATATATTTTATATGTACTATTAATATATAATATTAAATATTAAAAATATTATTAATAATAACAATATTAAATAATTGTAAAAGTGGACTTTTAAAAATATATTAAAAAAAAAATAAATAAAATAATAAATAATATATTAAAATACAAAAGATACCATATTTCGACTACAACATAAAAATTACTCATTGTAAAAGATTGTTGAAAAATAGATTACAACAACAATTAGGAAACACTAACAAGAAAATTAAAAAATACGCTAATAAAAAAATTTGTTTTGTTAAAATATATGTTTTATTAATTTTTTGAGAATTAAAAAAAATATAAAATAATAACAATTACACCTTTCAAAATTTAAGAAATTTTGAAGTATTTTTATATTTTTTCATAATTATATTTATTATATATTATACTAATTTATTTATATTTAATTTCTATTTATTTACGGACTATCTAACTAACTAAACTTAATTATTTAATAAATTTATTTATTATTTCTAAAAATGGAAATTTTAAATTAACTATTAAAACTAAGACTAAATAATTTCAATTGAGTTCATTTATTATTTATTTATTATTCTAATATTAATAATATATTTATTATATATTTTAAATTTAAAAACAATGAAAAATTTTATAAATTAGAAGTGAAAAAATTAATATTTCACAAAATAAATTAATAATTTATTTTGTTTTGAACTTTATTTAATTGATTTAAATTATTGTTTCACAATAATTTTACAGAAATATTTTTTGTAATTCAGTTACTTGTAAAGTGGCTGAATTTACAATTAAAGATATTATAATGTGGCGTATAATATCTTTACACTCATATCAAATTTGGTGCGAAGTGTGATGTGTTGTAGGAAAAATTGTAAATATTGGTACAAATTGTATTTTTTAGCTGCTGCTGAATGTTGTTTATTTTCGTGTTTTTATTTTAATATTTTACGCGTTTTATAGGAGTTTGACGCGTTATTATTATTAAAAGTTAATAAATATTTTTAATAAAATGTATTAGTTAAAATATAATTTGAATCGGAAATATACTGGGAATTCGAACCAGCCTAAAAACGAGTTTCCGTTCAATATTATAATAATAATAATTTTTAAATAGTATTTTAATAGCTTAAAATATATTTGATTTAATAAGAAAATGACTGAAATAGACATTCCTCTTCCAATTATTGGCGATGGTAACCAAGATGTTAAAGTTTGGTCTACTCTTATGAAGAATTGGCTTTAGATAATAAAAATTCCAGAAGATAAGCAATTCAGATATATATTAGTCGGAACAAGAAATGAGGCCACAAAAGCTATTAGTGATACAATGGCTAAAAAGCAAAGAGACCTTACCTTGGACGAAAGCAAAGCAGCATTAAAAATAAAATATCGCTGAAAGAATAATCAAGAGGATAAATTTAGAAGACTCAAGTCTCTCATCGCTTATAATGAATCTATTGAGGACTTCAACGATATATTTTTAGAACTTTTTGATGACCTTCCTACTGATGAAAAAGAAAAGATTTCGGTTTTAGATTATGAAAATGCAATCAAAAGTAGAAAAGAAATATATGAAAAAAGTTGCATTTGCTGAGGCTGAAGATTTGGAGAGGGCTTGCAAAATTGCTGAAAAGGCCGCTAGAATTTTGGGAGAGACGAAGACTTCACAAAAACAAACATATAATAATAATAATAAAAATAGAAAAATTCATCAAAAATTATGAAATAGTTGGAAAAATTCAAGAAAAAGTGAGACAAACAATGGTTGATGATGTTATAAGATCTTTTGATATTGTAAGGTTAAATGTAAAAATAGGCAACAAAGAATTTTACACAAATTTTAGAATCTCTGAAAAAGATGATCCATTTTATGATGCCATTATAAATTTAAAAACGCAATATGATAATAATATTATAATTGACACAATGAATCGTGCTATAGCAACAAAAGATGATGATGGTAAATTAATTCCCATTGCTGCTATGGAAGATGTATCAACCTTTCATTCACAATCATTATTATGCTATATGTTTGAAGAACCTTTTATTACAACTAGTACTTTATTTACTCCTATAAGTGAATTAGATAATTATGATAAAAATGATAATGTTGAAAATTATTTGTACATCTATTTCTAAAGAGGATATTATTAATAATCTTACTGGAAATTGTAAATTAAATATAAAAGAAAAAGAAAAATTCAAACTTTGCTTAATCAATTTGAAGATATTATTGCAGTGTCTTCTGATGATCTAGAGCCATCAAAATTACTTCCTCATCATATTATTTTAGAGGAAAATGTAAAACCGATTAAGCAAAAGCCATATAAAATATCACAAGTTCAATCTATGTGTAAAGATATTATGCGCCACATTATAATATCTTTAATTGTAAATTCAGCCACTTTACAAGTAACTGAATTACAAAAAATATTTCTGTAAAATTATTGTGAAACAATAATTTAAATCAATTAAATAAAGTTCAAAACAAAATAAATTATTAATTTATTTTGTGAAATATTAATTTTTTCACTTTTAATTTAAAAAATTTTTCATTGTTTTTAAATTTAAAATATATAATAAATATATTATTAATATTAGAATAATAAATAAATAATAAATGAACTCAATTGAAATTATTTAGTCTTAGTTTTAATAGTTAATTTAAAATTTCTATTTTTAGAAATAATAAATAAATTTATTAAATAATAAAGTTTAGTTAGTTAGATAGTCCGTAAATAAATGGAAATTAAATATAAATAAATTAGTATAATATATAATAAATATAATTATGAAAAAATATAAAAATACTTCAAAATTTCTTAAATTTTGAAAGGTGTAATTGTTATTAAAATTAAAATAAAATTTTAATTATTTAAATATTAATAAAACATTTTTTATAACAAAACAAATTTTTTTATTTCGTTATTTTTATTTTCTTATTTTAGTGTTGTGTTATTGTAATCTATTTCTTGTCACTCTTTTACACTACGGCTTTAAAAGAAGAATTAAAAAAATTAATTGACAAAAATTTGATTGAGCCGTCACATTCTCCATGGGCATCCCCGGTAGTATTAGTTCAAAAGAAAAATGGAAAATGGAGGCTATGCATCGATTTTAGGAAACTAAATAATGTAACAGTTAAAGATGCATATGCTCTACCAAAAATTATGGAAATTTTTGATGCCTTAAAGGATGCAAACTCTAGAAGTGTCTGTTCTAATTAAGAATTGTTTAGAGTAATCAGGGTAAGCTAAGATTGGTGCTTCTATTAACGATTTTTTCAATTCATTAAAACTTCTTTGTTGTTCTTCCGTCCATATGAAGGGAGCATTTTTCTTAAGAGTTTATTTAAAGGAGCGGCTAATTTCGAAAAATTATTAATAAACTTGCTGTAATAGCCAACTGTACCTAAAAAGGATTTTATTTCAGTCGTATTAGTTGGTTTAGTCCATTCTTCTACGGTTTTAGTTTTGGAGGCCATTGTTTTTAAACCTTTGCTTGTCACTACATGACCTCTACCTCCTCCTTAAAAAAGCAACATTTCTCAATGTTGATTTTCAATTTATGTTTACGAAATATATATAATACCTTATTTAAATGTTCAATGTGTTATTCAATACTTTTAGAAAAAATTAAAATATCATCAATAAAAACAAAAATACATGAACCAAGAAGATCAAAGAGAACACGATTCATTTCTCTTTAAAAAGTTGCAGGAGCACCAGTAAGACCGAAAGGCATTACTTTATATATAAAGTTACCAAACTTTGTAGTAAAGCAAGTAAGGTCAATACTGTCTTCTGCCATTCTAATTTGGTGGTATCCCTAAAACAGATCTAATATTAGAAAGAAAATCATTTGTGATGCTAACGAGACAGGGGGTAGAGCTAATATTCTTATCCAGAATAAACTCTGGTTCTTCTTCTAAGTCTTCTTTGATATAATCGGGTCTTCTAGATAAAGAATCTGGCTTTCAGTTTTTATTACCTTTGTGATAAATAAGTTCAAAATCATACTTTTGGAAAAATAAATGCCAACACGTGTATATTAGGTTCTTGCGATTGGTGAAGACTTTCACCTTGAACTTTGCACCTAATAAGAGATAACGCCAGGTAGAGAAAGAATCTCTATTAGCCGAAAGTTCTTTATCAGTAATCGGATAATTCAATTCGGCATTATTAAGACTTCTCGAATGATACACAACAGAATGAAGTTTATTATCATCATTACATTGCGAAAGAACTACGCCAATAGCAAAGTTACTGGCGTCGCATTCGACAATAAATTGTTTAGTATTGTCGGGATGGAGAAGGACGGGAGAAGTCGTTAAAAGTTTTTTCAAAATTAAGAATGCAGAGTCGCATTCTGGAGACCAGATAAATTTCTTTCCCTTTTTTGTTAATGAGTGTAAAGGTTTTGCGATTGATGAGAAGTCTTTTACAAATCTTCTATAGTAATTGCAAAAACCAACGAATCTTTGCACATCCTTTACACATTTGGGAACAATCCATTCTTCAATTGTCTTGATTTTCTTTTGGTCGGTAGATATACCAGATCCTGAAATAATGTGACCTAAGAATTCGACTTTTTCTTTTTAGAATTCACATTTTGATAATTTTGCAAACAAATTATTTTCAATTAACTTCTTTAGAACATCGCGAACGGTTTTGTGATGTTCTTCAAGATTGTCGGAGTAGATGAGTATATCATCAAGGTACAAAATAACAGATTTCTCTAAGAAAGATCTAAGTACCGAATTAATGAACGATTGGAAGACAACTGAGGAATTTTTTAATCCAAATGGCATTACTAAGTATTCGTAATGACCATATTTAGTACGGAAGGCAGTTTTATATTCGTCTCCTTTCTTAATTGAATTAAATTAGCGTAAGTCTAATTTAGTAAAGTATTTTGCTCCTTTAACGCGTTCGATTATATCCCTAATAAGCGGAATAGGATAAGAGTTCCTAACTGCAACCGCATTTAGTTTTTTATAATCGACGCAAAGTCTAAGAGAACCATCACGTTTCTTCTGAAATATAACAGGATAACCTGCAAGAGAGTTAGATCCCCTGATAAAGCCTTTTTTCAACATGTCTTCGATATATTCCTTGAGAGTTTCTTCTTCTTCTAGGGATAGTTGGTAGATAGGACCATAATGAAGGTTAGCACCATCTTTTAGTAGAATTTCACAATCCGTAAGACGGTGTGGTGGAAGTTTGTCTGCTTCTTTTTACTAAAGACAACTGCAAGATCTCTATATGGTTCTGGGATATCTTCAATAATGGGTTCCTTAGATCCATTCTAGATAATGGATCCCTTTGTAATTTTATTTCATCAAATCTTGTCAAAAAACTCAATTTAAATATTAATAAATGCAAAAATGAAATTCTAATAAAAGGAATCAGCGGAGATGGATTCAATAAATAGCTATGTATCTAAAAATTCAAATAAAATTATTTATCAACAAGAAATTCAGATTTATTCGTTTCAAACAAAATTTTTGGTCTCATATCATCTCCCTTTCGATTTACTTCTAGGTAATCAATTCATAGAGAAATATAAAATACACTATAACTATTGTAATAAATATATTTATTCTACTCTTGGTTTAAATCATTTTAAAAATGATTTAATAAAAACTTTTTCTAATAATAAATCAAATCACTACAATTATAATTTTTTATATTTGCTAATTTTCTTTAATTTCCTTTTGACGACATCAGGAAAGGCTCTTTTTAATTCCTCGAGTAGGACCCATAAAGAGGATAGGAAAGTACCAATAGAATATTTTGTTTGGTACCAAGTTCCACGCAACCTAGACTGAACAAAGTTGACTTTTGCTTCTTCGGGCCATAACTTACAAGGATAAGTTTTAAAAGTATCTCCACAAAGTTGACAGAATAGATCAATTTCGGAGATATCACCATAGAAGTGATCAGGTTCAGGTACTTGAGCAACAGTATAAGGAAAAGCTGTTCTCATGATAACATCGTGATCCAAGTCAAACCTGGTAGGAATGTGTTGCATTTCGCAATGTTTGCATTTCGCAATATGATATGGGGCGCATATTAAATTTTTGCAATGAGGCGCATAAAAAACAAATAAAAAAATGAAAAATTTTTTAACACAAATTATGAAAGCCACGTTATGAAATAAAATAAAATAGAATTTAAAAAAATTAAATAAATAAATAAAAAATATATATATAAATAAATGAATAGAAAATAAACAAATAAATAAATATTTCTTTTCTTATTAATTACTTACAAAAAAAAAATAAAGTAAAAAAATTAAAAAAAAAAAAATTATTATAAAATTAAATATATTTATATTATTTTTTTGATAAATGAATAATAATAAATAAATAAAAGATAATAAATAATATAACAGTATTATATATGTATTTTTATTAAAAAGACGATAACAAATAATAAATAAAAAAAATAATATAAATTTTAGAATAAAGAAAAGAAACAAATAAATAAATATTTTTTTATTAATTACTTATTTACGAAAAAAAAAATATAAAAATAAAAATTCATTATAAAATTAAATATTTTTATAAATTTTTTTTGAAAAAAAAATTCAATATTATTAAAATATTAAATAAAAAATATAATTATAAAAAAAATATTCAAAAAATATTCAATATTAATTAAATAAAAAAATAATGAAGAAATATTCAATATCATTAAATAAAAAAAAATATTGAAGAAATATTCAATATCATTAAATAAAAAAAAATATTGAAGAAATATTCAATATCATTAAATAAAAAAAATAAATAAAATATTATTAAAATACTAAAATATTTAATATTATTAAATCATTAAATAAAAATATTATTAACTAAAAAAATATTATTAAATAAATAATTCTTTATATTATATTTTTATTTATTTAATTATTTATACAATTATGCGCCCCATTGCGAAATGCAACATTGCGAAATGCAACCTACAAATCTTTGTCATGCGCCCCATTGCGAAATGCAACTCTCCCCCTGGTAGTTGTAGAAGCGTTGTCATCAAAAGTAGGTTGAGGGATAGAAGTGGTAGCTACTGGAATTGGTAGTTCACTAGTAGAAGCCATAGCACCAGGATAAAGTCTCTCTTTTTGCTTAAATTCATGCTTAAAGTAGAGAGTAGTCTTCTTCAATGATTCTAAGGAGTTCAATATTTCATTGTTAACATACTTTCACTTAATTAATATAATAATTTATCTAGTTCTTAATATTATATTTATTTAATTAAAATAATAATTAAATAATTATATAATTCTTATTTTAAATAATTTGCCCAATCATGTAATAATTTAGAATAGATTTTTGAATATATAAATTCATGTATTTTATTTTTTTATTTTATTTGACTCTTTGAGTCGATATTAACAATCAATTAATAATAAATAAAATATAAATATCAACCATAAATAAATGAACAAATATATATTATATAAATGAATCTACTAATTAATTAAGTGAATAATCAATAGTGTTATAAATAATTTAATATATTATATTATTATTTATTATTAATTTCCTACAATAACCTAGTGGTCACTCCAAATCTTTACAATAATATATATTAAAAATAATATAAGATAAGAATATAATTTGTTAATAAAATAAAAGTATAATTTATATTCAACTGTATCATTAATAAAATTAATAATAATTAAATTATTTAAGGATTTGGGGCGCATAAACATGCTGAATAATAAATATTTAATAGATATAATGTGGCTTATATCTATAATCCATTCAAATCCTTAACAATAATCTAATACGGAGGGTACAAATTATAATTATTGTTATTATAAGTTTTATTAATTATTTAGTTTTTATTTAATTTTTTATTATTATATGTTATTAGATTATTAATAGTTTAATAATCTTACAAAGAATGCAAGAATACACATTTCATCAATCTTTTATACATTTTCATTGAACAATATAATAATATCAATAAATTAATATTTATATTAAGTATAATAATATATTAAAAATAATATAAGAATATAATTTGCTGATAAAATAAAAGTGTAAAGATATTTAACGCCACAGCGTAAAATTCTTAAATGTAATTTAAGCCACTACAAGTAGTGATTAAAATTACATAAAATAATTCTGTAAAATTATTGTAAAACAATAATTTAAATCAATTAAATAAAGTTCGAAACAAAATAATTATTAAATTTTAATTTTTAATTTATAAATTTTTTCATTTTTTTAAATTTAAAATATATAATAAATATATTATTAATATTAGAATAATAAATAAATAATAAATGAACTCAATTGAAATTATTTAGTCTTATGTAACGAAACTCATTGAAACAATGTTGAAATTATCTTAATTCTATAAAATAGAATGTGATAACTTCATTGTTCAAAAGATATGATTGTATAAACCATATTTCAGAGTTTAAAATTAGTTTTATTAAAATTATAAGTTAATTAATACATCTCGTTTATGTATTAAAAATATTAAAATCTAGTTATTAAAAACATTATAAAATTTATTATTATAATCTTTAATTATTATTATTCTAGTTATTATTTTAATTAATATTATTATTCTAATTTTTATGGATAATTAGTAACAGTTTTTAAAAATATTATTTTTACATTTTCTTTTTATATTATTTTCTTATTTTAAAGTTTGTTTATAAATAAAATATTAATTTATTAAAATTAAGAATGTTAAATAGTTAAAATACATAATTGTTTATATTAAATACTATTTTAAATAATTAAATATTTTAATTTTTATTTTAAATAATTTTATAATATTTTTGAAATTCAGCTGATATTAATTATATTTTTATAAATTTCATTATTTATTATCACATGAAACATATTATAATATTATCTTAATTTCTTATAAGTAAGAAAAGTGATAATATTTATGTTCTTTGGGAATAATTGTATGAATTATTCGTTTTACACAAAATTTGTTTTATGAAAAAAAAAAACACAATAAAAATTGTTTTATTATTAAAATGTTTTATTAATTTTATTTATAAAATAAATTTTAAAAGTTAATTAATTAAAATTAAGAATATAACTATTCTAATGATTATTTTATAAATCTTGAATTTTATTATAATTTTATTATTTAAAATTTATTAAACTAAACTATTTTAAAACTAAACTATGTTAAAATTATTTATTTTGACTAATTCTATGTTATAACTAGCAAAGAGAAAATTTACATGAAATATTTTACAGATATTTATATTTTTCTTGAAAATTAAACTATTTACAATAAAAGAAATAAAAGAATAATTATTTACAATAAAATAATTAATAAAATAAACAAATAGAATAAAATAATAAAAATATTAATAAAAGAATTATTTAGAATATAGAAAATAATTAAAGTATTAATAAAAGAAGTATTTAAAATAATAAAATAAACAAGTTTGTTTATTAATTTTTAATAAAATTAATTATTATTTTTAATTTAGAATTATTATTATATTATAAAGAATAATTAAGAAATATTTTAAAGTCATGTTATATTATTAAAGTATTTTAATTTATAATTTTATAATAATTATTAATAATAATATTTATTTTATTTTAATAAAAGTATTAAAAATATTGTCTAAAATATTCATTTTGTGTTCTGTTTACTTTTAAAGTGTAATTCATTATTTTTATTAATAATAAAAGTAATTTCTCGAAGTAATGAATTTTATTTAATAATATTTATTAATTTAATTTTGATAAATTAAATTTTATTATATCTTTCTAGAAAAACTAAAGTTAATCGTAAATTTTTGGTAAATTATTTAATTGCTCTTTAACAAGTTTTAGGTTATTTTTGATTTAACCCAAAAATCAATCATTATAATTAATTATTATTTATTAATTCAATTATTTATCACATTGATACAACTTTTTCAAATAGTATCAATTTTTATTTATTTAGGGAAACTACAAGTTGGTAAATATAAAATAATATATTCTAGTATAAGATTTATGAAAATATACTTAAACACTTTATTATTTTATAATAAATAACTAAAGTTAATTTATAGTTTAAATGTCGTAATGTTTATTTAATTTTATTTAAATATTAGTCTTTCTAAACTAATAATAATTATCTTTTACACTGTTTACACTAATACAATGAATTTTATACTAAATTATTATTATTATTATTAAGGTAATTCTCTAAGTCAAATATTCTTTCTTAATATATTCCTAATATTTAGCTTAATTACCTTACTAATTTATATATATAATTTTATTATTCACTATTTGATAAACTATTTTAATATTTATTTCTCTAAGTTTTCTTAATTATTTCTCTCTCTCTATCTCATTTTAATTATTAAAATTTATTATTTTATAGTCTTATTCTATATTAATTTCCTTAAATACTATTGGTAGATTGATTATAATAATTAATTATATGTGTATTATACAATTTTTACATTATTAATATTGAAAATTTATATTTATTTACAGAGTTATATAATTATTATAATCTACTTTAAAGCTATATATCTATGAGGATCAAAACCCGCTTAACTTAGACTTCGTCCCTTGAAGTCTATATATATATAGTGTATTAATATATATAGTTTACTACATAATTTTTTTTTTTTTGTACATTATTATAACCCTAAACTATCAAGTAGCAACCCGGATACTCGAAATGTTTCCTGGCCCTCCTATTCTAATCACAATGCAAACCATATCTTCAAGAATAGATAGCTGACTTTCTGCACACAAACAATATAGAAGTAAAAATAATAAATTAAAAAAACCAAATTTTACAAAAAAACCTTCAAATCCCAAATTCCGTGGACCTTTATCAAACGAAGAAAAGGAAAGAAGAAGGGAAAACTTTTGTGCTTATTGTGGTTCCGCCGAGCATTCGCTTGAAAATTGTTCTTTAAAGAACTAATATAAAAAATCTACAACTAGTGGTCACATTTCAAACTTTGAATTTAAACCCAGACCAAGAATCTCTGAGCAACAAAATATAAAGCTTCCAATATTCGAATTCAACCTTAAAGTCTCTAATATCAGAACAAAAGCAAAAATTCTTCTGGATTCCCTCTCACAACTTAGTTTAATGGATAAATATTTTGTTAAAGAAAATAATATTCCCTTTTCTACTGAAATCACTTTTCCAAAAGTCTCTGGCATCGGAGGTAATCAATCGGTTATCGGTGAAATTCTTCCAATATCTGTTCAATACAACAATCACATATCCAAAGTAAAATTTTATGTAATCGATCTTCCTTCCTATTGTGCTATTCTTGGTGTAGATTGGCTCTCAACCCATAACCCCTCAATTAATTTTGCTACGAAAGAACTCTCCTTTAAATCAAATTATTGTGTATCAAATTGTCTTGTAATACCAAGTACTTTTACCTCTTACATTCCACAAAAAGAAACTAAATTCAATGAAAGAATTTAAAGAAATAAATGATAATAGAAATAAAAAAATTAATGATAGAAAATGTAATAAATCTAATAACAAATAAACAAAGATAAATGATGAATTAAAAAATAAAATTAATAGATCTTTACCCAAAAAACTCATTCCATTTAAAGATGTATTTAATGAGATATATGTGAACGAACTTCCACCTCACCGACCTTACGACTGTGAAATCAATTTATTACCAAACACTCAATTATTCTAGGGACCAATTTATCCGTTGACGGAAAAGGAATCTAAAACACTTAAGGAATATATTGTAGAAAACCTTGCAAAGGGTTTTATTAGATAATCTAAATCTCCTGGTGGTGCTCCTGTTTTCTTTGTATTAAAGAAAAATGGTGAACTTCGAATGGTTGTAGATTATAGACACTTAAATGACATAACCATCCGTGATTCTTACCCATTACCATTAATCAATGATATGCTCAAACACTTAGTAAATGGGAAAGTATTTTCAAAGCTTGATCTCCGTTCAGCTTATAACTTAGTAAGGATCAAAAAGGGTGACGAGTATAAAACCGCTTTCACCTGTAAATATGAACACTTTGAATATCTTGTAATGCCATTTGGCCTAAAGAACGCTCCAGCTGTCTTCCAACACTTTATCAATGATGTTTTAGAAGATATTCTTGGAGTATTTGCCTTTTGTTACATCGACGATATTATTGTTTTCTCCCCAGATATAGAATCTCATTATGAACATCTCTCAGAAGTTCTTCGTAGACTTAGAAAGGCAGGGTTATTCGCGAAACTGGAAAAATGTGAATTTTGTGTTCCCTACTTGGACTTCCTTGGCCATAGAATCTCTTGCGATGGTATTTTTATGGATCCTAAAAAAGTTTCTTCCATTTTAGAGTGGCCTGTTCCTTTAAATGTTAAACAACTTCAATCATTTTTGGGTTTAGCGAACTACTATAGAAGATTTATCCCTGGTTTTGTTGCTATTACGCATCCCTTACATTAACTATTAAAGAAAAATACAAAATTCCTTTGGTCAACTGAAGCATAAGATGCCTTTGACAAACTCAAATCAAAATTCTCTTCTGCTTCTGTTTTGGCTTACCCAAATCGTGATCTACCTTTCCTAGTTGAAATTGATAGTAGTAACTTTGCTATTGGTGCCATTCTCTCTCAAACCTCATCTAAGGATAATAAAATTCATCCCGTAGCCTTTTTCTCTAGATCTCTTACTGCTACTGAGAAAAACTATCCTATTTACAACAAGGAACTATTAGCCATTATCGAAGCTTTGGAACATTGGAGACATCTCTTAAAAGGAATTTCAAAACCATTTACAATTTTTTCTGATCACCGTCACCTTTTGTATCAAAAGAAACCAGAGAAAATGTCATAAAGACTTGTTCTCTGGGCTTTGTTTCTTTCGGAATTCAACTTTAAAATAACTTATCATGCTGGGTCTGCTAATGGTAAAGCTGACGCTCTTTCAAGAAGACCCAATTATGTTGCTAACAAAGAGGAATTAGACAATGATATTCCATTTATAGTACTACATCCTGAAAATTTTTCTACTATGATTTCTTTTGTATCCTTGAATGATCAAATACTTAGTGAATATAATGATGATAAATTCTACAAAGATACTTGCAACAAACTTAATTCAAGGGATGATCGTACCAAACCAAAAGACTTCTGTCTTATCAATAATTTTCTACTCTTTAAAGGAAAAATTTAAGTTCCGCCTAGTTGTCGCTCTTCAGTTCTAAACATTTGCCACGACTTTCCTTCTGCTGGGCATTTTGACTTCAAGAAAACTTTCTCTTTGATCAATCGTGATTTTTGGTGGCCTACTATAAGCTCCGATATAATAAGTTACATTCGTTCGTGTGAAACTTGCTGTCGCTCAAAGACTCAACGACACAAACCTTATGGATTCCTTAATCCACTTCAAATTCCTGATCGCCCTTGAACTTCTATTTCAATGGATTTTATCACTGACCTTCCTCCTTCAAATGGTTTCACTTGTATTTTCGTGGTTCTGGATAGATTTAATGGGCCATTTTATTCCATTTCCTAACGTTCCTTCTTCCGAGGATACTGCTCAAGCTTTTATAAAGTATGTTTTTAAACTCCATGGACATCCAAATGAAATCTTTTCTGATAGAGGTACTCAATTCACTTCCAAACTCTGGACCGCTTTTTGCAAATCTCTCAGTATTTCTATGAAACTATCTTCACCTTTTCACCATCAAACCAACGGTTTAACGGAGAGGGTGAACTCCGTTATTGAACAATTTCTTAGATGCTACTCAAACTTTAAAGGATCAAATTGGAACGAATACCTATTTCTTGCAGAATTCTGTTATAATAATTCGGTTCAAAAATCTTTGAAAAAATCACCTTTCTACGCAATTTATGGCTATAATCCCCATTTCTCCCCAGCTGTACCAAATAATATTGACGTTCCTCGCGCAGAAGAATTAAAAAATTTATCCGAATTATTTTTACAACTTAAAGAAAACTTGAAGTTAGCAAGCAAGAAACAAGAAACATTTGCAAATAAGCACAGAATGAAGGCCCCAGAATTTAAAATAAATGACAAAGTTTGGATCAATAGTTCGCTCATAATTAGAAATAAGAATAAGAAATTAAAACCAAAGAAATTAGGTCCATACAAAATTATTAGAAAAGTTTCACCTGTTTCAAATGAATTAGAACTCCCAAAAAACATTAGAATTCATCCTGTAATTCATGTTTCAGAACTAGAACCATATTATGAAGATAAATTCGGAAGAAAACAAAAACCACCACCACCTATAATCGTAAATGAAGAAGAAGAATATGAAGTTAAAGAAATTTTCGATAAAAGAAAACACTACGGCAAAATTCAATACCTTATAAAATGGAAAGGCTACCCTTTATCTGAAGCTTCTTGGGAACCAGAGTCATAATTGCCTTGAACTACTTAAGAAATTTAACAAAGCAAATTAGAAACTTAAATTGAAAAAGAATCTTTAATATTATTATATTTTAATTTTATTAATATCAAACTTATTATATATCAATATCAATTTATAATAATTTTATCTTATATAATACTTATTATTATTAATATTAAATAAACTTATCAATATCAATATCTAAATGTAATTCTTTATTAATATCAATGTAATTTTATTAATACACATGTATATTTTTATATTATATTTTACACCTAAAAAATAGTATTAAAATTTTATAAATGAAATTTTCTTATTTTAGCCTGATGTTGAGATTCGTCTGGTATCCGTATTCTAGAGGAGGACCATGTAACGAAACTCATAATCAGTAAATTAGTAACCATGGTCTAGTGGTTAAATACTATGACCATTGAGCTGAACTCTTTGGATTCGACTCACACTCAATCTCAATTTTATAAAAAATTTTTATTTTAAGAAAAACTTATTATTAATTTCTGTATTTTATTTCTGTATTTTATTTCTGTATTTTATCATAGAATAAAATACAGAAACTTTAGGATAAAAATTTATTATAATTTATCCTTTTCCATAAGATTCTTTTTTTTATCAAAAAATTTAAGTTTCGAGAACTTTTTAGAAATTTTTATTGTTTTCAAAAAAAATATAAATAGGTGTAAAAGTCATTAATAAAATATTTTTAAAATTCGTGCTTTTATTAATTAGTTAATAAGTAATTTGAAATATTACAATAACTGATTAATAATTAATATTTATACTTTTATAAAATTAATAAAACCTTTTTCTATTAAAACATATTTATTTTAAATTACTTATTTGTGTTTATAAACCTATTGTGTTAACCCAAACGTTACATCTTAGTTTTAATTGTTAATTTAAAATTTCTATTTTTAGAAATAATAAATTTATTAAATAATAAAGTTTAGTTAGTTAGATAGTCCGTAAATAAATAGAAATTAAATATAAATGAATTAGTATAATATATAATTATGAAAAAATATAAAAATACTTCAAAATTTCTTAAATTTTGAAAGGTGTAATTGTTATTAAACTTTAATATAAAATTTTAAATATTTAACTGTTAATAAAAAAAATTATTATTATAAAACAAATTTTTATTTTGCTATTTTTTTCTATTTTAGTGTTTATGTTCTTTTTGTTATTGTAATCTATTTTAACATCAATCAAAATATTACATAATCATTGTAGTTCAAATTTTTAATATTTCATCTTTAATATTAATTGTTACTTGTTATTGTTACTTGTTATTGTTACTTATTACTTATTAATAATAACTCAAAGAGTCAAAATAATATTAATACATGACATTTATATTCAAGATCTATTCTAATGTATTACATGATGGTTTACTTATTTAAAATAACAAAATATTTAATTAGCTATTACTATATTCAAGTGAATATATAATTATTATCTAAATAAATTCATATTTATAGCTAAGTGAAAGTATAACTAATATCAAAATAAATTTAATTAAGTGAATGTATAGTTATAAACTAGATAATTCTAATTCATTTATTAATGAATTTCAATTTTAAATTCACTAATCTATTCTATTTTAGTGTTTTTATTTCATATATTAATAAATAATATATTTGTATACCATACGATTTTATTAGATTATTTTAAAGATATTAAACGCCATAGCGTAATATCTTTAGTTGTAATTCAAGTCGCCATTTATTGTAGCGCTTAATATAATTCATGTCTCTGAGACTAAATAAAATTCGAAAAATGCAACAAGTTTTTGTAAATAAAAATTGCCGAGTCAGGATTGTATATAAATATATTTAAAAACATATTTATCGTTATTTTCTGAAATTTTTTTAATATACTAAAAAAAAGAATTAAAAGAGATTAAGAACTTGTTTTCGTTAATTATTATAATCATTTTATTCGATAAAAATAATTTTGGTTTAATATTTAGATTATTAAGTTTAGATACATTTGTATATATACTTGTTGGTGGAGGAGCTGGAGGATTGGGATTTATTGCTCTAAAAATAACAACACTACCTACAACACCAACTATAGTTCCACTAATTAAAATTATTCATACATTAATGATTTAGTTTATTGTCCTAAAATGTCAATAGCTAAATCATCTACTTTTTCAATAATTGTAAGTCATATTTTAAATTTTTTTTAATATAATCCAAATAATATTGACAGTAACAGTATCTAACTCTATCTTCATTAAATGATTCTAATGTTTTATATTTCCCATAAGTCAATAATATCTTCAAATTCATTCCTACATGTATTTGATATTTCTGATGTTAATATTTTCTACAAATATATTATATCCGTTATTCATATCATCTATATAATCTATTTCTATATTTTCACTTATTTATATAAATATATAACAACTTTTGATTAATTAGAAAAAAATTGATAAAAAAAAATTTATATTTAGATTCTGAAAATTTTATTATCTTTATATTTATTTTGAATAGTAAGAAAAATATCATAAAATTGTAAAAATCATATTTAAATCATTCATCATCAGGTTTAAATTTAAAAATAAGGGTGTAAAAATAACGTAATCAAAATTTCTAAATCACTTTCGAAATTACTTTTAAAAAAATTAATTATTTAACTATTGTTGAATAATGTTGAAATATGAAAACAATACTATTTAAAAAAATTAAATTTTCACGCTTCGCATGAATAAATAAAAATAACTATTAATTAAATATAAATTCTTAAAAATGAGTTATGACTTTAAATTGTCATATCTCCCTAACCAATTGCGATTTTTAGCTGAAAATATGTTGGCTGAAAATATGTGCAACCGAAAGGTTGCGCTCTGAAAAATTTTGTTGTGCAAGAATTATCTCGATATCTCTACTAAATCAGGTGATATTCACATTGATATGCAGGACTTTTATGTGCGCTGGTCGCTTTTAATAGTATAATTATATTTTATTAATTATTTTATTAATTATTTTATTTTATTACCAGAAAGATACCTCCGATATAATAATAATTAAATAATTTTAAATAGTTATTTAATATCTAATATATAAGAATATAAACTAATATATTATAGAATATATATATTAAGAATATAGTAATAATATAAGAATTACTTAAAATAATAATATATTTAACTATATAATAGTATATGAATTATTATGTATAGTAATATATTTAGCTATATAATAATAATAAATTATTACTATATTTTGATTATACTTTAATATACTATAATATTAATAATACATGAGAATATTAAAAATACATATAATAAAATATATTATATAATATATAAAAATAAAAGAACTATTTAATTTAATATAATAAAGAATAAATATTTAATATATAATAAAAATATAAATAATAAATTATTTTAATAATTATTATTAAGAAAAGATATAAATTTAATATTTAATAATTATTATTAAATATACTAATATGTTGCTACACATATTAGTTTTATATCAACATTTAATTTTGCACACTATAAATAATTTTTGGAGAAAAGTTTTCAGTGAAACTAAATTAAAAATTTTCCATATCATAAATTTAATTAAATATTAAAATTAAAAATATTAATAATATAAATTATAATTATTAAAATATCTAATTACTTACTATTCTATTTTATAATAATTATTTTAGAAAATAAATAATATGAAAATCCTATTGACTCATTTATCATTATTTAATTATTTAATTTCTTAATATTATAAGTATTAAAGATAATAGTTAGAATAATATATATTAGAATAGCTTAGAATAATTGTTTAAAATATAAAAATCATGTAATATTTAATTATAATTATTTTGATAAAAAAGTATAAATACTTTTACTTAGAATCGATTCTTAAAAAATTTTTGTAAAGATTATTACCTAATTACCAAAATAACAAAATAACTAAATAATTCTTAATTAAATTTAATTTTTAGTTTAGCTAAATTAAATATTTATTTTATAATTATTATTAATAAAAATATCTAAATAAAGCTTTTATTAAACAGAAATTATTATTAGAAATATATTAAATAATTTTGTGTTGATTTTTCTAATAAAACATTTTTTTATTAGAAAAATGTTTTATTATTTAATTAATTAATAATTATTAATTAAATAATAATTATTAATTAATTCACTGCCTAATTTGGTTAATTTTTATATTAAAAACTCTAATCATCATTAATTAATTTTCTGACTTGGTTAAATCCTAATCTTTTACTTTATTAATTATTTATCTTTATGTAAATAATTTTACAGGATTATACTAATTTTATAAAATTTAGGATATTTCCACATTCCAGAGTTGATAGCAAAATGTGAAACTTTAAATGAAACTTATAAGATAGTAAAGTAGCCGAAGATGCAAAAAAGGAAATGTTACAACAACCGAATTTAAGTAATAGAACTAATTTTATGTAACACAAATTAGAGGAAAAGCTCTATATTAGTACATCCATTTAATAATGAATTTTTGTATGGAAAATCACATTTAAATCATTATTTAATACATTTAGTGACTAAATCACATAAAATATTTATGTAAAATTATTGTAAAACAATAATCTAAATCAATTAAAGTTTGAAAAATAAATTTATTTTATGAAATATTTAATTTTTTATATTATTTTTATACTTTTGGTTTCTGTATTTTCTTTTATTATTGGAATCTATATTTATAGACTTTTACAACTATAATTTAAATATTTAAAATTCTTTGAAGTTCAATATCTTGCAAACTAGTGGTTCAAATGAGCTGAAATTAAGATATATAGTAGTTTTTGAATGGAGCTTTTTAATGGACATAAATCAAAGAGAAATGGAGGGAAATTTTCAAAATTTAAGGAGTTGTTATTATCCTTCGTATTATTTTTATTAATTTATCAAGGGTTAAATTAAATTGATATGAATTTATTTTAATAGTCCAAATCCTTTAATTTTATAAATATTCTATAATAATTATTTGTTTTATAAAAATAGAATTATAAGTGATTTTGTCAATAACAAAATTTAATTTCAATTTTAAAATTCACTAATTTTCATGACATAATAATTAAAGATTATGATAATAAATACATTAAGTTCATTCTTTAATAAAAAATAATAAAATATTAACTGCTTAATAATTATTATCCTTATAAATTAATTCATTATATCTGACTTTTTTGTAAATTGTAACTTGGCATAATTCACCATTATCAGTACTTATTAATACTTTCTTCTATTGTATATGAAACACTTCCACTTGAATCGTTCTATTTCTCTATTTCTTCTGTATATTTCTGAATTATCATTAGATTGAGTTTCGATTCTTCGATAGCATTGGAAATAGTTCATGAACCACTATTTACTTCTGTTAATGATTTTCCTAATACAGTTGATTCACTAGAACAATCTGTTCCACCAGTAGAATCGGACGTACTGACTATATTATCATTATACCATTTGATACTGAAAATTACCAAGTATATTACTTGTTGGACTATGATTTACTTAAATATTAGTAGATTTTCTTGTTATTGATCTACTAACACCACATATTAATGCCCATAATAATGTTTATATTTCCTTCAATATTATTATACTTTCATCATTTGTAACTGAAGTAGAACCAAGAGTAGTACCTGTATTCTAGTTTTTTCCTTGATTAATATTAGTATTTTCACCAACTGTTGAATTTTGATTTGCTTCCTTGCTCGAACTACTTTCTGTATGCTTTGATTTGCTTCCTTGCTCCAATTACTTTCTGTATGCTTTTTATTTGTTGTGTCACTAGTATTTTCGTCTGTTGACTATGTATTTGTCAACGAATTTCCTATTTATAAATCTTAACAATGATGTCAATGAATTTTCTATTTATAAATCTTAACAATAAGTTTCATTAGGGAAGTGTGCATTTCGGCAATGTATTTCGTAAATGTATTGCGCATTAAAATAACGTATTATTTAAATGTATTATATTGTGGCTTATAGATTAGATAATAAAATATTATATTATTAAAATCAATATTTTATTTATTATTGATTTAAATCTTAATTATTGATTCAAAGAGTCTAATTTATATTATATTTCATTAACATTAAAGTAAAAGTATTGCTAAACATGAAACCAATTTATTAGTGGCATCTTCTTTTTATTAAATTAATATTTTATTTATTTTATAATTTAAATAAAAAAAAAAGAAATATTAATTGAAATTTAAAATTTATATTTACAATTCTTTAAATTATGAAATAAATAAAATATTAAGTGAAATTTAAAACTTATATTTATAATCCAAGTATTAAATATATATTTCAATATTTTTAAAAGAATATTATTTATTCAAAGAAAAATTTATACAAATGAACGTTTTATTTTTAAAAAATATAAAGGTTAATTTTTTTATATAATTTTTAATACGCCATTTTATATTTACTTATTTATTATTTATTCATTCATATATATATTACTTGTCATTGGAACAATTTTTAATACGCCACTTTAACGCCACTTGGTGACATGGGCCACTCCTAAAAAATATATATTTAAATATAAGGGTTATATAAATAATATTGATATTATAATCAATATAATATATATAAAGATATTTAATTTTATTTTTCAAGGGTTTATTTTTTATTTATTTTATTTTATTTTATTGAATTTTTATTTTATTTTAACATTTCAAAGAAATATTAATAAAATAAAATAAAATAAAAAATTATATAAGTAAAAATTGGATTAAAAAAATAAATTGATCAATTTAAAATATTTAGTTAAAAGTTCTTATTATAAATGATGGAAAATTTAAAAATAGAATTTAGTGAAACCAATAAAGGAAAAGAACAAGTAGTTATAAATAGGAAATATAAATTTAATTTACGGTACATAAAGAAGGATAATTTAAAAGTATATTACTGTACCGAATATAAAACAGTAAATAAATGTAAATCTTTCATTATTTTAAACAAAAAAAATGAAATAATATGAAAGTTTACATAATCATTCAGAGAAAGAATTTGATGTATCAATTTCATTAGTAAAACATAAAATTAAAGATGATATTAGAAAAAGTTCAATCCTTTTTGAAATAAAACCAAAGCGTATTTTTGACGAAATATCAGAAGAAATAGGTTTTATATGTCCTTAATATAATACATTTAGATCCCAAACAACAAGATATATAAATAAAAAATTACCTTATAATATAATAACAAATTTTGATGAAATCCCGGATGAATCTGAATATTATAAAACAAAAAGAAATGAAAATTTTATGATATTCAAAAATTCTAATATCATAATTTTTCAATCACCATTTCAAGCAGAAATATTTATTAAATATAATGAAAATATTTTTGCTGATGGAACTTTTTATATCGCACCAATATTTAGTTATCAAGTGCTTATAACAAGAGCATATGTTCCAGAATTAAATAGTTTTTATAATACATCATTTTCGATATTAAATAATAAAAAACAAACGACATATGAAACATTATTTGAAGAAATAAATAAAAATTTAAAAAAATATAGCAATAATATTATTATTACTCCAAAGCATTTCCATTGTGATTTTGAAAAAGTAATATCTAATGCAATTAAGAAAACCTTTCCTAATATAAACATTAGATATTGTGTATGGCATTATAAAAGATCACTTGAAATTAATAAAAATAAATTATGTTATAAAGAAATAGAAGATAATAAATATATATACATGTTATAAAGCTATTTCAAACTTTCCATTTATAAATCCGAATTATATATTTGATATACATAATAAAATTAAAAGGGAATGTCAAGAAAACAATTATAATCAATTCTTAGATTTTTTAGAATATTTTAATGATAATTATTTACAGGGATATGATATCAAATATTGGAATTATTATAATGGTATAGAGCATATAACAAATAATGTTTCAGAGCTATATAACAAATATTTAAAATTATTATTTCAAAATAAACCAACTTTTTATAAATTAATTCATAAATTAAAAAAAGAATCATTATCTTTTAATGATTACCAAAGAAGAAATGAAGGAATTTGGAGTAAAAAAAGAAAAATATTTAGAAGAACTGATCAAATAAATATATTAATTGGAATGTACAAAGAAGCAGAGTCTAATTTAATTAATAATGAATGTAATAGAAATGAAATCATTGAATTATGGTTTGAATGTTTAAATATTTTAAATTCAAATTTCATTAATCTTATATCAATATAAGATATAGATATAAAATTATTATTAATATCAATATCAATATTAATATAATATATACATATAAAATTATTATTAATATCAATATCAATATCAATAACAATAACAATATCAATATAATTATAAATTTAAATCCTATTAATATCAATATTACATTATTATAAAAATATATAATTTATATTCTTATTTTATTTTAGCATTTCAAAATAATACTAATGAAGTAAAATAAAAATAAAATAAAATAAAATAAAATAAAATAAAATAAAATAAAATAAAATAAAATAAAATAAAATAAAATAAAATAAAATAAAATAAAATAAAATATAATAAAATAAAATAAAATAAAATAAAATAAAATAAAATAAAATAAAATAAAATATAATATAATAAAATATAATAAAATAAATAAGAAATGTAATAATATACAAGTACAAGTATATAAACTCTTAAAAAAATTTTTTTATATAAATGTGGCGTTAAAAAATTTATATACATTTACAATATGAAATATGGCGTAAAGAGCCTGTCAATGCAAAAAATTTCATGTACATTGCTGAAATGACCTAGACTCGTTTCATTACAAATATATTAATGTAAAAATAATTTAAATTATTTAAAGAATTATGTTTAAATATAATATTGTTTAAAATTAAATAATAAAAATATTTATATAATATTTTAATACATGAATTGTATAGAAGAATCGTTATGGCTACCGAATAATCTCAGTGTTTAAAAGTTTTCTAAATACATAAACACCAAATATTAAAATAAACAATAAAAAATCGTTTTATTAATACTTCAAAATTTTATGAAAATTTTGAAGTATTTATATTTTTTATAATTATATTTATATATTATACTAATTTACTTATATTTATTTTCTATTTATTTGTGGGCTATCTAAACTTTAATCATTAATATATTTATTATTTCTAAAAATTGATAACTATAAATAAAATTATTTAGTCTTAGTTTTAATAGTTAATTATATTTATTAGTTCTAAAGATAGAAACCAAATTATTTTAATCCAACAATTTATGAAAATAATTTACAAAATAAAAATAATCCATTTGATGAATATTTTGATTACAATAAATATTATAACGAAAATTCAAAAAATCAATTTGATAAAAATAAAAATGATAATATTAATTTATAATTTAGAAAATAATTCCATTAGTAATTTAAATAATTTAAATCAAAATATTCAACAACAAAATTTAAAGAAAAATAATACTGAAAATATATTAAATAAAGAAAATAATATTGAATTAAATAAAAATAAAAACAACAACGAAAATTCAAATAATAATATTAATGGAATAAATATGGGAAATAATAATGAAGTTTTAAATAATAAAATTTTAAATAACAACGATAATAATAATAATTTAAATAATAATTATTTAACAAATAATAATAATAATTTAAATAATAATTATTTAACAAATAATAATAATAATTTAAATAATAATTATTTAACAAATAATAATAATAATTTAAATAATAATTATTTAACAAATAATAATAATAATTTAAATAATAAAAATATTAATTTAAATAATAATTATGAATTAAATAAAAATAATACAAATAAAATAAACAACCCAAATAATAATTATTTAAATAACAACAACAATAAACTAAATGATAATATCATTAGAAATGATAACAAAGAAAAAATATATAATAGAAAAAAAAGAAAGAATATAGACGAAATAACAAATGACATCAAAAAATCAAGATATGTAAGTAATTTAGTAGAAGTGCTTGATAGTGAAATATCACCTCCTAACAATTTTAAAGAAATATTTAATAGAAAAGATAAAAACAAATGGTTGGATGCAATAGAAGTAGAATTAAATAACTTAAAAGAAAAAAGAAGTTTACGAAATCGTGGACAATATTCCAGAAGATAAAAATATAATTTCCACTAGGTGGGTTTTCAGTTACAAGAAAAATGACAAGGGGGAGATTATAAAGCATAAAGCAAGACTTGTTGCAAGAGGATTTTCACAAGTTTACCTTATAGATTATATTGAAACATTTTCACCAACTTTACAAGATTCATTAAGAATCATAATTGGTATTTCGCTATATTATAATTTTGATATTTATCAATTAGATATAAAGGCAGCATATTTAAATGCTGAACTTGAAGATGATATTTACTTAGAAAATAATAAAAATAAATTTTGGAAATTGAAAAAGGCACTATATGGATTAAAGCAATCTGGAAGAATGTGGAATAATAAATTGGATAGTATATTAACAAAATTGGAATTTATTAGATTAAAAAATGAACCGTGTATAAATATAAAATTAAATGATGAAAACAAAATAATCTGCATTATTGCAATTTATGTGGATGATATTTTAATTTGTGGTAATATAAATAATATTAACAAAATTAAATTACAATTAAAAAATGAATTAGATTTAACAGATATTGGTTTAGTAGATTTCATAATTGGAATAAAATTTATAAAATGTGAAAATAGCTACATTCTGCATCAACTATTATATTTAGAAAAAATTTTAGAAAAATTTAATATTAAAGAAAATAATAAATCATCAAATATGATTTATATAGAAGATGAAAGTAAAAGAAAAGAAAATTTTGACCCAAAATTATATATGCAAGCCGCAGGCAGCCTATTATATTTAGCCATGGGTACCAGGCCAGATATTTTGTTTGCTGTTAGTAAAGCTTCCAGAAAAAATAAAAATCCTACCTATGAAGACTGGTATAATGTGTTAAAAATTTTTAAATATTTAAATGCAAATAAAAATTATGGAATAAGATATAATAAAAATATAAACATTAAAGCATATGTTGATGCCGATTTCGCAGGTGATAAAGAAACATATAGGTCCACAAGTGGATTTATAATTACTATGGGTGGAACACCAATAACTTGACACTCAAAATTACAACATTGTGTATCAATATCCACAGCAGAAAGTGAGTATTATAGCTTAAATGAATGCGCGTTAAAATGTGTTTGGTTAATTTATTAAATGAATTAAAAATTAACATTAAAAATATTACAGTAAATATAGATAATAAAGCAGCAATTTATATAAGTAAAATGAAACAATAAATATAAAATCAAGACACATAAATATCAGATTAAATATTATGTTTATATATTTAAGTATTATAAAAATACTATTAATACATAAATTTATATTATTAACATGTACAGAGTGGCGTATTATTACATCACCTGATATATATGATTAATATATGTAAAATTATTATAGATAGTTAATATAAAAATGTTTACTAATAATGTAATTATTAGTACATGGGTTCTTAATAAATAAAATATAAAATATTAATTAATCAAATTCTAAGAGATTAAGAGTCTCAAGGACTCAAATTATTTTTTAAATAATAAAAAGGAATATTATATAATAATATATTAAAAATTAAAAAATGAGTAATAAGAAGGAAACGGTACAAAGGACCTATTAGATGGTTCTAATTTTAAAACCTTGAAACAACAATTATATCTGTTATTAAAGGAAGAAGATTTAACTCAATTTATTTATGATAAAAAATTAAAGAAAATTTCAAAAGACAATATAGATGAAGATGATTTAAAAAAATATATTCCAGTGGATGGAGTTAATAATTTATTTTATGAAAAATCCGTCACTAAAGATATGATTAAAAAAGATGCTAAAACGAAAAAAATTTTAATGAATAGCATCAAAAATGATTTAGCAGTAAATATTGATTTCATATCATCAACAGCATATGAAATCTATAATTTAATAAAAGGAATTAATCTAAGTGATGACAATAATAGAATAGAGGAAATAAAAAATTATTGAAATTCAATTCAATGATATTCAATGAGAATCAAGATATTCCTCTATCAATATTTATTTCATATATGAATATGAAATTCAATGAATTAGAACAATTAAAATCACCTTTAAAAGATTCAGAAAAATTCGATTATTTATATAATTCTATCCCAGAAGAATTAGCAATCAAAACTAATATAATAGACCATCAAAAAAACTGGGAAGAAACAGCAAATTATTTAATAAAAACACATCAACAATTAAAAAAAATTAAAAGAAAAAAAATTAAAGCAGTTAGATGTAGAATTAAATAGTGTAAATGTGTCATCTAATAAAAAATATAGTAATTATAATAGTAATTATAATAATTATAATAATAATTATAAAAATACAAAATTTAATAAATTTAGTAATAATAGTAAATATAAAAATAAAAATAATTATAATAAAGATAATCATGAAAATAATAATAATAAAATAATTAAATGTAAAAATTGTGGTAAACTAGGGCACACAATATATACTTGTAGATTTAAAAACTATATGAAAAATAATAAAAATTTTAAACAAAATAACGGGAGGCAAGAAAATAAATAACTCCTATTATAGTATTAGTAATAGTCAAAATAATAAGAATATTATTATTTTTAATAATATTATTATTATTATCACTTAATTATATTTATTAGTTCTAAAGATAGAAATTTTAAATTAACTATTAAAACTAAGACTAAATAATTTTAATTATAGTTATCAATTTTTAGAAATAATAAATATATTAATGATTAAAGTTTAGATAGCCCACAAATAAATAGAAAATAAATATAAATAAATTAGTATAATATATAAATATAATTATAAAAAAAATAAATACTTCAAAATTTTATGAAAATTTTGAAAGGGGTAATGTTATTTAAATTTTAATTTTTTAAGTTCATTTATTATTTATTATTTATTCTAATATTAATAATATATTTATTATGTATTTTAATTTTAAAAACAATAAAAATTTTAGATTAAAAATAAAAATTAAATATTTCACAAAATAAATTAATAATTTATTTTGTTTTAATTTTAGCGTAATATTCTTTATATGTAATTTAAGTCACTATATATAGTGACTAAATTACATTATTTAATTTAATTTTGCAGAAATGCTTTAAGTGTTAAATATTTTTAATTAAATTATTATTTAATAATTGAATGAATGTATTTATTATTAATTAAATAAATAATTTTATTCCAAGAGGTAGAAAGTAAGATTCGAATCAGAGACAACCAAGTAAAATAATATAAATATGTACTACTACTACTATTTAAAGATATTAATAGAATTATATTTATCTAAACATTAATTTAATATTCACTTAATTATTATAATAATTTATCTAGTTCTTAATCATATATTCAATAATTAAATTAATAATTATTACTAATAAATTAATAAATAAAAAATAAATATTAAAGCATAAATAAATATTATTCATTTATGCTTATTATAAGTATATTATATTAATAATTAGAAAATTATTATTTTTTAAGTACAAAAATTTTTTTTTATGATTTACATAATAATCTTTTTATTATTAAGACTAGAATTAATTATTGATTAATATAGAATTATGAAAAAATTATATTACTTTTAAATTTTTACTTAATATATATATAATTTTTTCATAATTCTATAATTTTATATCAATTCTATCTATTAATAGGAAATTAATAAATATAATTTATGAACGAAACGTATTGAAATTATTTATATTTTTTAGTATATTCAATTTTAAGAATAAATTTTTATAATTAATAATTTATTATTTAATTTCCATATTAATATATTCATATTAAAATTTTGTTGTGCATATTAAAATTTTTATTGTGAAACAGTCCTATTTTATATATATATACTTAATTATTAATTATAAAAATTTATTTTTTTCAATTAAAAAAAATTGTATATACAAAAAATATGAATATATATAATTGAATAATAATTATAAATCAATTAATCAGTTAATATAAATAATTTATAAACAATAATTAGAAATTTTGTTTTATAAAAATTTAAATTTTAATTAAATATTTTATTTATTTTAAATATATTATTTTATAATGGTTAATTATTTAATAAAAATTCCTATAATAAATTAACAAAATAGGCCAAATTATTGGTTTATTTTGTCTTAGAATTTAATTGGAGTTAAAAAGAGGGGAGAGTTGTATTTCGCAATGTTGCATTTCGCAATGGGGCGCATAATTGGATAAATAATTAAATAAATAAAAATATAATATAAAGAATTATTTAATAATTTTTTTTTATTTAATAATTTTTTTTTATTTAATAATTTTTTTTTATTTAATAATATTTTTTTATTTAATGTTTTAATAATATTAAATATTTTTTTAATATTGAATATTTTTTTAGTATTTTAATAATATTTTATTTATTTTTTTATTTAATGATATTATTTCTTCAATATTATTTAATATTTTAATAATATTGAATATTTTTTGAATATTTTTTTTATTTAATTATAATTTTTATTTAATATTTTAATAATATTGAATTTTTCTTTTAATATTTCAAATCAAAAAAATTTTATAAAAATATTTAATTTTATAATGAATTTTTATTTTTATATTTTTTTTTCGTAAATAAGTAATTTATAAAAAAATATTTATTTATTTGTTTCTTTTCTTTATTCTAAAATTTATATTATTTTTTTATTTATTATTTATTATCGTCTTTTTAATAAAAATACATATATAATACTGTTATATTATTTATTATCTTTTATTTTATTTATTATTATTCATTTATCAAAAAATAATATAAATATATTTAATTTTATAATAAATTTTTTTTTTTTTAATTTTTTTACTTTTTTTTTTTTGTAAGTAATTAATAAGAAAAGAAATATTTATTTATTTGTTTATTTTCTATTTATTTATTTATATATATATTTTTTATTTATTTGTTTAATTTTTTTAAATTCTATTTTATTTTATTTCATATCATAACGTGGTTTTCATAATTTGTGTTAAAAAATTTTTCATTTTTTTTTTATTTTTTATGCGCCTCATTGCAAAAATTTAATATGCGCCCCATATCATATTGCGAAATGCAACATTGCGAAATGCAACACATTAAAAAAGAGAATTATTATAAAATAAAAACAATATTTATTCATTAAGTAAAATTAAAATAATTACAGAAACACTTATTATTATTCAATATTTTATAACAAAATAAAATATAAACTTATTAAAAGAAAATTATTTAAATTATAAAATTTAGAACAAATTTGAATAAATTAAAATATATCAAAATATATATTAAAAATATAATAAATAAATTATACAACAGAGTATTTGTAAATTTAAAAAAATGGAAAATCTATTACAATTATATATATATATATTAATTAAAAATGTTATTTTTTATTAGTATTTCTAAATTAAATAAAAATCCCAATATATTATAAAAATTGTTTTTTAATTATATATAGTATTTTTCATTAAATAAAACATATTTAATGCTTTAGATTTACTTAATACTTTTAAAATATCTATTAAACTTGAAGTACAAGAAAGCGTTGATTCATCTAATTACGTATTAAAATTATTGAATAGTAAACTTTCTAAATCTGGTAACAAAATGATTATACAAAAAATATATATTAATAATAATTAAAAATGATTAAAACTAAAAAATAACTTTTATAAAATAAATAAAATAATAAACTAAATTTTTTTAATTTTTATATATATTCAATATTAATAATTTTTTTGATATTGAATATACTAGTGTAATACGAAATTATACGTATATAATATTTCGTTTATTTAGTCATTTTCTAGAGAATTAATAACATAAATAATAAGAAAAAGTAATTTACTAATGAATTATATTCATTATTTAGATTATAAATAAATTATTATTATTTAATTTCTCAAATTCTTTATATTAAAATATATTTCTTGTTACTTTTAATATATTTTTTTTATATATATTGTGAAATGGTATATTATAATAATAATCCTTGAAATTTAAATGTATGAAATTGAAATTGAATTTTTTTGGTCAATTTTATTATTATACTATTTTGGGTTGTAAATATTATTTATATGGATATAAATTTTTAATATATTGTTACATTTTGTTTATTTGGTTTGTCGTGATTTTAATTATATTGTTTATATATAAACGATATAAAATTTAAATATATATATATATTTATTTATTTTTGGATTTGCTTATTTTTTCAATTTACCAATTATAATATCTCGTGCATTTTTTCGTATCTTATTTTGTTCATATAACAATAATAATAAATTAATTTTATCATAAATTAATTTAATCATTAATCAATAATTACTATAATATTATTGTTTATAACATTACAAAATTATTCATTAATATTTCAATGTTTTTAAATTTTAAAATAATTATTATAATAAAATTTACAATTAATTTTATTCATTTTCTATTTTCTTTTAATAAAATGTTAAAATTGTATACTAAAATTTAGTACTTAAAGGAAAAATTGTATATCAGTTACAAAATGTATATATATTATAATATAGTACAGTTATAATAATAAAAAACAGAAATTATAAATATTTTTTAAGAAATATTATATAAAATAAAAATAAAATTATTAATAGTTAATTATTATTATTAATATTTCTATGTTAATACTATCAACTAAATATTTATTAATAAAATAAAAATTATACTGTAAAATGAAGTATATATAAATTAAGTTATAAATTAAGTATACAGTATAATTTTATACAGTATATATTACTTAATTTATAACTTAATTTATATATATTTTATTTTATATATATATATTAATTTATAATATTTTGTTTTAAAATTGTATAATAGTCGTTACATTTAACGAAAAACTATTTATATATATATTAAAATAATTATTATATTCATTATAATAATTATCTTAATATATATATAAAATATTGGTATATTTAATTCTTTTATCAATATTAAATATTTTAAATATTAGTTATAGTTTAATATTAAATTTAAATAATTAATTATTTCATTTAAATTTAATATTAAACAAGAACGAAAAAATAAATATTAATAGAAAATTTAATGTTTTTTTAAAAATTACAAAAATAAAAAGAAATAAAATATATAATTGTACATTTAAATTTATTATTATTTTATTATAAAAATATTTTTATAATGATTGTTAAACTTTGTATGTTTATTTGATTTACAAGTAAATTTATAAATATTTAAATTATTGATATAATACTACAAAAAGTTTAATAATATATATAAAGAAAATTGGGATAAATATTAAATTTCCTTAATAAAAAATAAATATTTATTTAAAATATTATAAATTAATAATAATGAATATTATAATAATAATTTTCTAATAATTATCATCAAACAAAAATTTTAATCAATATTTATTCTTTATTATTAAAACGATATATTAAAGTAAAATGAAAATATTTAAAAAATATTTATCAATTAATTATAATAATTATCTTTTTTTATATAAAATTTTTAAAAAATTTATTATAAGTGTATAATAAAAATACTTTTTTAATACATTTTAAAATATAAAACATAATTAATTATGTAAATACAAATATATAAGTAAAATTTTTTAATTATTATTTATATAATACAGGTTTTAAAAATTTTCTATTTTTAATTATTATGTAATTTATATTCTTAATTTCAATAAAATCAAGTAAAGCTTTATAAGTATTAAATTTATTTTATAGATATATAATAATATAGCTGTTAATATCAATAGTAATGATAAAACAATAAATCTATTATTTAATAGTATTAAAATTAAAAAAGTTGAACTAATTATTAAAAATAATATATAATTGTTTATATCAAATAATTGATATTTATTATTATTCAAAAAATATTATATTATTAATTATTATCATATAAAAATATTTTCAATTAATATAAATTATTATTTTTGTATATTTTCTATTATGCTCTCTAAAAACATAAACGTTATTTTGTATTAAACTATACTAAAAATTAATAATTTTATCTATTTCATAATTTATTTCAATATTTTATTCCCTTATTTTAATATAAATTTAATCATAAATAACAAATATTTAATATTACATGAAATACTTTTATGTATTTTTATTTTACTTTCAATTTAAAATGCAAATTGTATTAAATGTATAATTCAATTTTATAGTTGATGTTTTTTTAATAAGATGTTTCAAAATCTTATTTTCTTTTCTATATTATTCTTGAAAAGACATTATATTTTCTTTGTATAAATTAGTGAAGAATAATATAAATTCAAAAAAAAATATAAAGGATTCTAAGAACTTTTAAAGGTTTCCAAAATACATTTAAGATCATTTTAAGAATATTTATTTTAGTATTAAAAATGTATTTGAAAATTCAAAGTGAATGTAATTATTAATAAAATAATGTATATAATATATTATTGCAAATATATTAAAATTAAATGTAAAATTTATATTATTAATTTTAATAAAAGAAAAATTTAATGAATAAAATTATTAATAATAAAATAATTAATATAATGTTTTAAAACAATTTTAGATTAAGAATCAAAACTTATTGAGAATATTATATGAATTTACTATTTTAACATCATTTAACTAACTAAAGTTCCACTCAATGGAGATAACTATTCAATCTGGAAAATCAATAATTTTAATGATAACAACAATAATATAAAACTTTTTATCATATATGTAAAATGAATAATCATGGTACTGAAAATTGTTACTTTAATACAAATGACAACAGAAGAAATAATAAAAACCAAAATTAAAATAAATTTTAAATAATAATCACAACCTCAATTTTATTAATAAAATTTATAAGATGCAGTCTACTCAGATTTAGATAATGGTTAAAAATATAAAAATACATTCTATATAATTTAATAATAATGAAAGAAACAATAATTTAGAAAATACTAAAAAATATTATTTTTATAGATGATTCTATAAATTCTATATGCAAATTTTTAGGATACGTACCTATACAGGAAATATAAATAATTAATAGCATAAAGTTTTTTAAATGATTTATCAAAATATTTACTAAATAAAATAAAAATATTGCAAAATAAATTATAATCATAAATAAAACTGACTATCCAATAATAAAAATTAATTTAGATAAATAAAATTATAAAAATATCTAATACAATCATTAGGAAAACTATATAAATAATCGTAGTATAAATCATTAAATGTTTGGAATGTTAAACAAAAAGTCACACAATAGAATAACACCAAAATCAACCAAAATCAATAAAAGTTATATACTACAATATTATTGACAGATGAATGAATTAATCAATAAAAGATAAAATATATTATAACTTTATTGATGATTCTATAAAAGATAACTTATTTTACATTTTATTTTTACTCAAGAAAAAGATGGGGTTATTCACTTAAAAGTAAAATCGCAATTAATTAAAAGTTTTTGCAGTAGAAATGTTATTAGTAAAGAATTCTCTCTAATATATCATCCAGATAACAATGATACATTGCTAAAAGATTCAATAGAACAGTTACTGTTTATATAAAAACTATACTTGGCAATAAAACTTAAATTATCGGGACTACGCAATAAAACGTACTACTTATTTATTTATTTTAGTAATTATTAACAAAATATTCTTTTAATAATTAATATTAATTTAAATGATTGTAATATTAAAACTTTGAAAATTATTTCATAATAAAAATATTATTAAATTTCTCATTATAATTATTATTATTACAGGAAATCTATTCCATATTGATTTAAGTATTCTTATTTAATAAATTAATTCTATTGACAAATTCCTAAAATATAATTATATATAAAATAATTCTTACAATATTAATTCTGATATTAACTATTAAAATAAATAAATTAATAAAATTAATATAAATTATATAAGAAATATTATATATTATAAATAATAATTTGTACTAATCTTTTAAAAACTCAAATCTTCTAAAAAAGGTATTACAATAATTATTTAATTTATAATAATATATTAACAGAATTTTTTTGAACATAATTAATTCCTTGAAATTCCTTTATATATTTTATTTTTTGAATATTTTTTTTTTTCCTTATATATATTTGATTTTAGTAAATTTTTATTGATATTTTTTCATATATTTTATACTTTTCATACTTTTATATATCATTTGAATATACTAAAAATAATATAACAATATCAAATTTCTTTTAGCAAGTTTTATAAATTATTTATTTTTCACTTCTAATAATTATATTTTGTCTATTAGAATTAGTTACAATCCTTTATCCTATTTAATATTATTAAATAAATAATTAAATAAATAAATAAAATTAATAAATAATTTTACAGTATATTATTTGTATCCATAAATTTAAAAATAAAAATAAGTGAAATCTCTAAAATACTTCTAAATCTTGGTTGTAAAGAAAGATATATAAAATTAAACAGAAAAGTTTAAAATCTATCCTACATTTGTGAAGAGAAAAATGGACAAAGTGTTAAAGGGAGATTGAAAGGTATTAAAGACGATCTAAAAAAGAAAAAAATAAAATTTTTTTCAATTGACGAAATAAAGAAGGCTATAGAAAAATATTTAAATGTGACTCCACAAGAAAAATACTTTAACATAAAGATTTTAAGAATTAGAAGAGGAAAATCAATAAAATATTTTAACTTGAGATATAATAATTGTAAAAATATAAAACAATTTATTATTATTATACATGAATATGCTGATTTTATTGCACTTAAGCCCTTTTATATATATTAAAAACTATTTAATTGAACTGTATAAATCTTTATGGCCATTCTCAGTTATTCTTATTCCAAAAAAAACAAAAAATAGAGAATAGTAGTGGATTATAGGAAAATAAATAATAGTACGATTAAAGATACATATCCATTACTATATTATAAAAGAAATATTATCTTCAATTGGCAATAAAGTTAAATATTTGTCTACACTTCTATTTATTTTCTGGATTACATCAAATTCCAATAGAAGAAAAAGATTAAAGATAGTCATTTAATTTACTAGTACAGGAATAAATCTTATCTATTGGAGTAAAACTAATATCTAAAGAGGTAGATGCTATTTTTAAATAGAAGTAACCTAAAAACATTATTCAATTAATATCTTTTTCCTTGGAGTAATTAAATATTACAGAAATTTTATTAGATTTTGCTATAATTGCTTAATAATTATTTAAATTACTTTAAAAAATGAAAAAAAATTTGGAATGAAGTTTCTGAAGAAAAATTTAAAATATTTAAATAAAAACTTACAACAGCACTCATACATATAAATTTAAACAAGAACTTTAAAATCTACCGAATTAAATTACAATGTAACTGATTTAGAACGCACTACTGTTTATTTTTAAAGTATAAAATTTAAACTTTATTTTAATGGTAATAAACCTGAAACTATTTTTATACAGAGTATAAACCCATTATTAGTTTTATTTAATAAAAAAAACCAAATAAATCTCGCCAAGCTAGATAGGTAATAACATTAAGTATGCTTAAAATTGTTGTTAAATATGAATGTAGGAAATATAATAATATAATACAGTATTCCTTATTTTTTTTAAATAAATCAATTTTACATTATAATTTCTTATTAATTTAATTATTATTAATATATATACGATTTTTATTTTTTTAGTTAATAATCTCAAGTATTATAATTATTTAGTATATATATAATTTATTAAATAAACTATTTATTTAATTAAAAATTTATAAATTTAGTAAGACCGAAGTTCATTACATTTAAAAAATAAAATATATATATATGAATACATCACATAATATATATTTTATAAAAGATTTATTATAGTACATGAGCATGATTTTTAAAGGTTTCATAAATATATGATTAACACAAATAATATGTATTTAACAATAGATTGTTAAATAATTATTTTATTTTTAATATCTATAAATTTATTTATTATTATTGTTTTATTATACTTTAAATAATTTAATATTTTTTAATTTAATATTTAAATTAATATTGATAATTTTCAAAATCATCTAAATTATTATTTTATTAATTAAATTTCATTCTTTATCACGAGTGATAAATAATTATAATATCTGATATTTAGGTTAAATCAAAAATAGCCTTAATCTTGTAAATTTTTGGTAAATTGTTTTAATTCTTAATAAAATTAACTTTTATTTCTAAAAAGATATAATAAAACTTAATTTTTCAAAGATTAATTTATCAAAAATTAAATCAACAAATATTATTAAATAAAATTTATAACTTCGAGAAATTACTTTAAAATAATAAATTACACTTTAAAAGTAAACAAGAGCAAAACGAATATTTTAGATAATATTTTTAATATTTTTATTAAAATAAAATTAATATAATAATATTTATTTTATTATGATTTTATAATAAATATTAATATTATTAATAATTTTTATATAATTTTTAATAATAATTAATAATTAATATAAAATCATAAATTAAAACACTTTAATTATATAACATGACTTTAAAATAATTCTTAATTATTCTTTGTAATATATTAATAATAATTCTAAATTAAAAATAACAATTAATTTTATTAAAATTAATAAACAAACTTGTTTATTTTATTATTCTAAATACTTCTTTTATTAACAATTTTAATTATTTTTTATACTATAAATAATTCTTTTATTAATATTTTATATTTAATATTTTATTCTATTTGTTTATTCTATTAATTATTTTATTGTAAATAATTATTCTTTTATTAATATTTTATATTTAATATTTTATTCTATTTGTTTATTCTATTAATTATTTTATTGTAAATAATTATTCTTTTATTTCTTTTATAGTAAATAGTTTAATTTTTAAGAAAAATATAAATAACTGTAAATATTGCATGTAAATTTTCTCTTTGCTAATTATAACATAGAATTAGTCAAAATAAATAATTAAAACATAGTATAGTTAAAAAATTGGTTAGTTTAATAACTTTAAAATAATAAAATTTATATTATTTTAATTTTTATTATTTAAAATTTAATAAAGATTAAAAATAATCATAGAGTAGTTATACTTTAATTTTAATAACTTTTAATTAACTTTTAAAATTATTTTAAATAAATAAAATTAATTTTAAAATTAAAATATAACATTTAATAATAAAACAATTTTTATTGTATTTTTAATAAAATAAATTTTTGTGTAAAGAATAATTCATACAATTATTCCTAAAGAACATAAATATTATCACTTTTCTTTGTTCAATAAGTTTTACAACGTATATTTTTATTTATAATTTTTCAATATTAAATAAATAAATTAAAAATTAAAAAAAATAATAAATAAATAAATAAAAATAAAATAAAATAACATAAATAATATAAATTAATATAAATTTATTATATGAATTTAAATATTCAAAAATATAAAATTTTTATGATTGTTTAATTGACTTTGAATAAAATTATTGTTAAACATGAAATCAATATATTAACAACATCTTTTTATTAATATTTCTCTCTTTATTTAAATTATGAATATAATTAATATATTAATTTAATAAAATGTAAACTTTATATTTATAATTCAAATATTAAACATATATTACAATATTTTTAAAAGAATATTATTTATTTTTAATTTACAATATAATCATCACTCTTATTACTTAGTATAAATTAAAATTGACTTCAATATAATTTAGATATTGTTTATAATAATCTATAGTTAAAATAGCTAATATTAATGAACAGAAATATTCACTTGAAGAATATAGTCAAATTTTAACTCAGTTTCAGTGTAGCTTAAGTCTTAATGAGGGCATCTTGCTAAAGAAGAACAATTAATCTTAATTTCATTAAAATTACTATATTCCTTGTGTCCTGTAGAACTTTAAAATTAAAAATTTTTATATTGATTTTTCATAATAATATATTTAATATTTATATTAATAATTAATATTAATAAATATTTTTTTGTAATATATATTAGAAATTTTCAATATCAATTTAAATATATATATTATTATTAATACCAAATATTTTATTATTAATATCAATTCTATTATCAATATCAAAATATTTATTAAAGTCAATTATTAAATCAATTATATTATTATTAAATCAATATATTATAAATATTTATTATAAAATAAATCAATTATAACTTCAGTAATTACTAATAAAAATAACAAAAATTACTAATTACAATTATTTTTTAAGTATAACCAATTTCTTGTTATATAATAGTCCCTATCAAATTAAATAATTATTAGTAATTCTACAATAATTTATGTACTAATATATATTAAAATTACAATTATTTTATGCTATTATATATTAATAAAAATTATTTTTAATTCAATTGATTATAAAAATTTATATTAACAATACAAAACTATTTTTATAGAAATTTATTAATACTTAACTAAATCACCACAAAAATATTTTATAAATTTTCAGTTACTTATATTATTTTTATAATAATAATAAATAATAAATAATTAAATAATATATAATTAAAAATAAATCAATAAAAATAAATAAATAAATAAATAAATATATTAATAAATAAATATATTAATAAATAAATAAATAAATAAATAAATATATAAATAAAAAAATTTTTGATTAATATTAATAATTATATATTATTTAATTATTTATTATTTATTATTATTATAAAAATAATATAATTATTTTTTTTTATAATTCTATTAGTAATTAGTTTAGTAAATTTTCTGTTATAATTCTAAAATATTCTTTAAAATATATATATATATGTAACGAACTTAGTGAGAAATTCACTAGGTTGTTGTAGTATTTCAATAATTAAAATAAAATAAACAAACAAAATAAATAACACAATATTAAAACATAATGTTTATGGATTTATTTTGTATTTTATTTAATATTTAAATATTTAATATTTTTCTTATTAATAATGACTCAAAGAGTAAAAATAATATTAATACATTTCTTTTATATTCAAGACTTATTCTAAATCATTACGTGATTGGTTTACTTATTTAAATAACAAAATAATTAAATATTTTGTTATTTATTACTATAATTAAGTGAATACATAATTAGTATCTAAATAAAATCGTATTTATATCTAAGTGAACGAATAACTAATATCTAAATAAATCTAACTAAGTGAATGAATAATTATAGACTAAATAATTCTATTAATAAAATAAGTAAATGAACAAATGTATTAATAACTAAATAAATGAATAATTTTCCAAATCAAAAAGGTAAAAGTAGGATTCGAACCAGTGATATCTATGATAAAGGTAGAAGTAGTTACCGTTGAACCACGAAGTTCCTTGATGTCGTTGTTGATACCGTTACAATATAAAACATTTTTTTATAAAAAAAAAAAAAAGAGAAAAATAATTTTTTTTATTTATAATAAATTACTTACCTGAAATAGTGGTAAGAAAAAAACGTGTTGTAATAAAATTTTTGTGTTTATAAAATTTTGTCATAAGGAGGAGAATCGATATAGAGGATCCTTATAAAATACTCTTTGCTTTTTCTAATTATTTTTCGAGTTTCATATTGGCCCTCGCTGGTAAGCTCAGATGTAAGTCCTACATTCAGCTCGAGTAAGTTGCTAAACTGAAAGAACAGCAATGTGAAATAGAAAAAATTAATAAAAGGTTAATTAAGTCCAAAAAACTTTTGTATTATTAATTAAATTTTAAGGTAATTTTTAAAAATATACTAGGAGCGTTTAGAGCTCATATACAGAGTGTTTGGCGTAAGTAACTAGTTTCTAGTAGGTTAAGAAACTATAGTCAATTAGTTACTTAGGTATTGATAAAAGTGGGTAGTGTGAAAAGCACGCTTTCTTGGGGGAAGGAATTATTGTATGATAAAAAGCACTCAATATCGAACGTTCAAGTTCAATACCTTCGTAAGCTCTGGCAAATAAGGAACTTCAGTCACCGAAGGCTTGGAGGTTGGTCGTGAAGGTGAAGCGACTTTAATTATATAGTTTTAAATTTTATTTCGAGGTCTAGTATATACGTCTTGTTAGTAGCTTTTGCTGGTTATTTTATGGTTGTAAGGCATAAAAGCGAAATTTCAAATTACCTTAAATAAATTGTCCTAATTAAAATCTCCAAAAAAAATTAAAATTTATCCTGTCTAATGAATTTCAATATCCTATTCGTTATCATAAGAATAATAACTTTAGAAATAGAACTAATTATCGTTGCAATATTACTCAAAGTACTTTGAATAATAAACAATTTTAACAATAAGAACAAAAATTAAAAAATGGAAGAGGACTCATTCTTTAATGCAAGTGTCGATAATAAAGATGGTTTTGTTGGAGATCGCCGTTACTTCAAAGGATTCCTCGCCAAAATGAATCTCATTTTTATGTTGCAACCCGAAAGATTCGCATACATTATCTCCAGACTATATGATTCTGATATGAATTGGGCCGCAACCTTAATAGAAAATGTGGACCCATGTCTAAACGATTATGAAGCCTTTATTTCAAGATTCAAGGATACTTTTGGCGATTATGATTCAACATTTATAGCCAACCAAAAATTGAAAACCACAAAGCAAAAACGTCTGGGAGATGTCCAAAATTACATTCTAGAATTATGCTGACGAATCTTCATGGAACGAAGAGGCAAAAATGGATGCCTTTCTAGCCGGATTAAATGATCAAATTGCAACAAGAATCCTTGAAATGTTCCAAGCAAACCATTGCTTCTAGGATTGACTCCAGAATTTCTACCCAAAGACAATTCTTCACTTCCCAGAATAAATCAAGTAACATTAATGGTTATAACAAAAACAGCAAAAATAGAAAACCATGTTTTTCCAAGAAAACACAAAACCAAAAATCTCGCGGACCATTATCCAATGAAGAGAAGTAAAGAAGGAGAAGAGAAAATCTTTGCGCCTACTGTGCTTCCTCTGAACATTCTTGGGAAAAATACCCTCTTAGAAAAAAGAATAGAGCTTCTACTAGTACCTCCCATATCACCAATCCAGAAGCAAACCTTAATTCAAAGCCAAGAATTTCTGACCAACCAAACTTAAAGTTACCAATCTTTGAATTCATTCTCAATGTTTCAAATACCTCTATCAATATAAAAATCCTTTTAGATTCCGGCTCTCAACTTAGTCTTATTGACGTATATTATGCCAAACAACATAATATACCTTTCTCGACAAAAACTGATCTTCCTAAGATTTCTGGAATTGGAGGAAATCAATCTATTCTTGGTGAAACCTTTCCTATTTCAATGACCTATAAAGAGCACAATTGCAAAGTAAAATTCTATGTTATTGACTTACCCTCTTATTGCGCTATATTAGGCACAGATTGGATTTCAATACATAATCCCACAATTAATTTTGCAATCAAAGAACTTTCGTTCAAATCAAACCATTGCGTTTCCAATTGCTTAATGCTCCCCAGTTCTTTTGCTGCTTACATCCCTCCAAATGAAACAAAAAATGAAAACGAATGTAAAATACAAAATTTACTACATGTTAAACTTCGGCCTTTTAAAGATGTATTCAGTGAAATATATGCCAACGAGCTACCTCCTCATAGACCCTACGATTGCGAAATAAATCTTCTGCCTGGTACTCAGTTATATTATGGACCAATCCACCCTTTAACAGAAAAGGAATCGGCCACACTTAAGGAATATATTGAGGAAAATCTAAGTAAAAGGATTTATTCGAAAATCTAAGTCTCCCGCTGGCGCTCCTGTATTTTTTGTGTTAAAAAAGAATAGTGAACTAAGAATGGTAGTGGATTACCGACATTTGAATGATATTACGATCCGCGACTCTTACCCTTTGCCATTGATTAACGACATGTTGGAACATTTCTCTAAAGGAAGAGTTTTCTCAAAATTAGATCTTCGTTCGGCGTACAATCTTGTTAGGATTAAAGAAGGTGACGAATTCAAGACGGCATTCACTTGCAAATACGGACACTTTGAATACCTAGTAATGCCTTTCGGTCTTAAGAATGCTCCTGCCGTCTTTCAACACTTTATAAATGTCATTTTAGAAGATATTTTTGTAAATTCGGCTTCTGTTATATTGATGACATAATAATCTTCTCTCCTGACTTAGACACTCACTTTGTTCATTTATCGGAAGTACTTAACAGACTTAGAAAAACCCATCTATTTGCAAAACTTGAGAAATTCGAATTTTGTGTTCCCTTCTTGGATTTTCTTGGTCACAGAATATCTTCTGATGGTATTCTCATGGACCCAAAAAAGGTTTCCTCGATTTTAGAATGGCCTATCCCTGCAAACGTTAAACAATTACAATCATTCTTGGGTTTGGCAAACTACTACCGACGCTTTATTCCTGGATTTGCAGCAATCACTCATCCTCTTAATTCTCTATTAAAGAAACATATAAAATTCAGTTGGACCTCGAAAACTCAAGATGCCTTTGAAGAAATAAAGTACAAGTTCTCTTCTGCTCCAGTTCTTGCTTATCCTAATAGTGATCTACCCTTCTTAGTGGAAACTGATAGCAGTAACTTTGCCATCGGGGCTATTCTTTCGCAAAACTCTTTAAAGGACAATAAAATTCATCCAGTCGCTTTCTTTTCTAGATCTCTTACCGCTGCTGAAAAAAAATACCCGATATATGACAAAAAACTTCTAGCTATTGTTGAATCTCTGGAACATTGGAGACACTTGTTAAAAGGCACATCGATCCCAATTACCATTTTCTCTGATCATCGTAATCTTCTATATCAAAAGAAACCCGAAAAGATGTCGCAAAGATTAGTACGTTGGGCTTTATTCCTCTCTGAATTCAACTTCAAAATTGTTTATCGTGCTGGTTCTGCTAAAGGTAAAGCTGATGCACTTTCTCGTAGACCTGATTATGCTACCAACGATGAAGAACTTTCTTCCATTGACACTCTTTTTTCGGTACTTAGACCTGAAAACTTTTGTGCAGTTGCTTCCATAGTATCATCCTTGAACGAAAAAATTATCAAAGAATACTCCAAGGATAAATTTTACCAAGAAAATTATAAGAAACTTACCTCACAATTCTTCTGAACAAAATGACTTCTCCTTAATAACTTTTTATTATTCAAAGGTAAAATATATGTGCCAACTAGTTGCCGTTCACTTGTTCTTAATATTTGCCACGATTCTCCCTCTGCTGGACACTTTGGCATTAAGAAAACTCTCTCTTTAACCAATCGTGATTTCTGGTGGCCTTCCATGAATTCAGATATAAAAGAATACGTACGCTCCTGCGAAGTTTGTTGTCGTGCTAAAGATCTTAGACATAAACCTTAAGGTTTTCTAAACCCTCTTGAAATTTCTGATTGCCCTTGGACTTCCCCTCTCAATGGAATTCATTACTGACCTCCTTTCTTCAAATAACTTTACTTGCATTTTTGTAATATTGGATAGATTTTCAAAAATGGGTCGTTTCATTCCCTTTCCCAATATTCCTTCTGCTGAAGATACTGCAAATGCTTTTATGAACACTGTTTTTCGACTTCATGACCTTCCAATTGATATTCTTTCTGACAGAGGTACCCAATTTACTTCAAAATTTTGGACTTCAGTTTGCAACTCCCTTAACATTTCGATGAAACTCTCTTCACCATTTCATCACCAGACAAATGGTCTAACGGAGAGGGTGAACACCGTTATTGAACAGTACCTTAGGTGTTATTCAAATTTCAAAGGAACCGATTGGAGCAACTATTTATACCTTGAAGAATTTTGTTATAACAACACAATACAAGAATTCCTAAAAGAATCCCCTTTCTATGCTAATTATGGATACAACCCAAGATTTTCTCCAGCAATCCCCAATACTTCAGATGTTCCGCGTGCAGACCAATTTACAAAAAATTTGTCTGAATTATTTAAGGAATTAAAAGAAAATTTGAAGCAAGCAGTTAAAAAACAAAAGATTTTTGCGAATAAACATCGAATAAAAGCTCCAGAATATAAAAATTATGACAAAGTTTGGATTAATAGCTCATTAATAGTTCGAAACAAAAATAAAAAGCTTAAACCGAGAAAATTGGGACCGTTTAGGATTATTGGAAAAGTATCGCCAGTTTCTTATAAAGTTGAACTACCAAAAACTCTTAGAATCCATCCAATCATTCATGTATCCGAACTTGAACCTTATTTCGAAGACAAATTTAAAAGGAAGCAAGCACCTCCACCAATAAATTGTGAACGAAGAAGAGGAATATGAAGTCGTAAAAATTCTGGACAAAAGAAAGCATTACGGCAAAATACAATACTTAATTAAATGGAAAGGTTATCCTTTATCAGAAGCTTCCTGGGAGTAAGAAACAAATTTGAACTGTCCAATATTACTTAAAAAATTCAATAAAGTAAATTAAAAAACTTAGATTTTGAATGAATTTATTTAAAATTCTTTATTAATATCAAACTAAATTTATTACTTAGTTAAAAAAAAAAAAAAAAAAAAATTAAAATTTATCAATACTTATTAATATCAAACCTATATTAGTTATAAAATTAAAATTTATTAATGTTAGTTAAATAATTACTTTTAATATCAAACTTATAAAATTAAAATTTATCTTTAGTTAAATAATTACTTTATAAATATCAAACTTAATAATAAAGTAATTATTTAACTAAATATAAGTTTCTTTATTATTAACAAACTTATAAAATTAAAATTTATCAATATTCTTATGAAATAAAAAATTTTATTAATATCATGTAAATTCTATTATCATGTAATTTTATTATACTTAAAAGAAAAATTTTACACCAAAAACTTTAAAATAAATTCATTTTTTATCTTTGGTTTAAATTTAGCCTAATCTGAGATTCGTCTGGTATCCGAATCCTGAAGGAGGACCATGTAACGAAACTCAGAATTAGTAATAATATAACAATGGTCTAGTGGTTAGTCATTATGACCATCAGGCCGAACACCTTAGGTTCGACTCATACTCTTTCCACTTTTAAAATAAATTTTTATTTAAAATTTTTATTATAAATTTCTGTATTTTATTACTGTATTTTTATTTCTGTATTTTATGTAGAAATTAATAGAATACAATCAAAAATTTTAGACAACTTTTATATTAACTTTTTCTAATTTTTTCTATAAGATTTTTAATCAAAAGTTTCTAGAAATTTTAAATAACCTTTTACAAAGAAAACTATTTTTCCGTAAAAAGTATAAATAGATGTAAAATTTTTAAATGATTAATTCGCGATTTTATTAATTAATTATAAGTAATTCAGAACATTACAAGATTAATTAATAAATGAATAAATTTTAAAATTTAATAAATTTAATAAAACATTTTTTTTATAAAACAAATTCTATTCATTCTGATTTACTTTCTGTGTTGACCTATTGGGTCAAATAAAAGTAATTATGTAAAATAATTAAATTATTTTTAACAATTCATTACAATTATAATAATAAATAGTTAGTAATTAATTATTATACAATAAATATTTATAATAATTAAGTTATAATTTTATTAATAATTTAACATTCAATATATTTCAATTTTACTTAGTAATTATATTGAAAAATAGAAAATGTTAGATAGACTTAACAAATTTTAACTTACAAAAAAATATAAATACATGTAATATCAATCAACAATAATTAATATTAATAATATTTCTTAAAACAATTTAATAACAATTAATAAATATTTAATAAAAACAAGAAAAAGATAACCCTTATAATATATAAGAATACTAAATTATATCAATTACGTAAAAATTATAAATAAAATAAATAAAACTAAATAGACGAATAATTAATTGGTTAATTAAATCTTGCTGATTTAGTACCAAAATTAAGTGAATATATAAGTTAAATAAACATTAAATAAATATAAATTAATAAATTAAACTTATTATATAATAAAATTTAATGAATAATCTTAGAAAATTGAATAAATAAATATATTGTACTGTATATAAATGTATAATACTTAAATAAAAATTATAAATAAGTAATTAATATCTAACATATTATAACTAAAAGAACATTAAATTAACAAATTAAAATGAATTATAATTTGTTAATAATTATAAAATAAAACTTAAAGTATATATTTAATAATAAATTATATAATTAAAAATTTAAATACAATATCAAAAATAATTTTCCCTTCTTTAAAATAGTAATAATCAAGTATTTATTTTAATTAAGTAAATTGTATATATATTTCCATTAATTTGTACATAAAGTATTATAAGAATTAAGCAAAATTTAAGCGAAGAAATAAGCTAAACTTATATATAAATAAACAAATATATAAAATTAATTAGTTAATTATATATATTTAAAAATCTAAATAAAATATATATTAAAATATATTAATAATAATAATAATAAATATATATATGAGTATATATTTAAATTTAATAATAAAATATAAATTAATATTTATATAATTATTTAATAAATTATAAATAAACTTTATTACTACTATTAAATAAATAATTCCTTTTCTTTAAAGAAATAAGTAAATAAATATATAACTTATAAATTGAATAAATTATATAATTAAAATTTAATATAATATTGAAAAGAATTTTCTTTCCTTTTAAAACAGAAACAATTAAATACTAATTTTAATTAAATAAATCATATATCTTTACTTTTTATGAAATTTATGTACAATTTAATTAAAAAGTAAAAATTTAAAAGTTTTTAATTGTAAATAAAAATTTTATTAATTATAATAGATAATAATAATAAATTTATGAGTGATGTAACGGAACGGTAGTTCCAATATTACAATTGACACCAATATTTAAAACGTACACGAAAAGAAAATAAAATAAAAGAAAGTTAATTATACTTTGTAATATCGGAACACCTTTCCTTTGTTAACCCGGAAGGTCGGCGTCGATATATATTAGTATAATTTTAATTTATTTTTTTATTTGAAATTTGTTTTATTAGAATATAGTTTTATTAATTATTAAAAATTAATAATAACTAATCTTTGTAGTATTTCAAACTACTTATGAATTAATTATCACTAATATATATGAAAGTTATTAAAAGAATAAAAGCACAAAGAAAAATATTTTAACTAAAGATTTTACACCTATTTATACTTTTTGCGGAAAAATAGTTTTAAAAATAAAGGTTCATAAAAAATAATAAAAATTGCTAGAAACTAAGATATTTTGATATAAAATGAATCTCATAGAAAAATAAAGAAATATTATATAATTTTTTCTTAAAGTTTCTAATTTTATTCCATGTAATTCTATAAAGAAATACAGAAATAAAATACAGAAACAAATACAGAATAAAATACAGAAATTTATAATAAATAAATTTAAAATAAAATTTTTATAAAATTTGGAACAAGGTGTGAGTCGAACCCAGAATGTTCGCCCAGATGGTCATAGTTACTAACCACTAGACCATGGTTACTGTTTTACTAATTGATGATAAAGAATGAAATTTATAAAAATATAATTAATATTTGCTGAATTTCAAAAATATTATAAAATTATTTAAATATAAATTATAAAATATTTAATTATTTAAATAATATTTAATATAAACAAATTATTTATTTTAACTATTTAATGTTCTTAATTTTAATAAATTAATATTTTATTTATAAACAAACTTAAAAATAAGAAAATAATATAAAAAGAAAATGTAAAATTAATATTTTTAAAAATTGTTACTAATTATCCATAAAAATTAGAATAATAATAATAATTAGAATAATAATATTATTTAAAATAACTACTAGATTAATAATAATTAAAGATTATAATAACAAATTTTATAATGTTTTTAATAACTAGATTTTAATATTTTTAATACATAAACGAGATGTATTAAATAAATTTATAATTTTAATAAAAGTAATTTTAAAACTAAAATATTAAACTTAATAAATTTCTTTTAAATTTATAACTAAATATGATTTAGACAATCATATATTTGAACAATGAAGTTATCACTTTCTATTTAATAGAATTAAGATAATTTCAACATTGTTTCATTGAGAGATTCGTTACAAGTGACACAAAAGTTATTATTTTTAATAGATTACCTATTTTAAGTAAATCTAAAGTTGAATTTGAAGATTGGAAATTATCTACTATAGTAATTAAAATGGGAGAAAGTGTCGATGAATTTAATACAAAATTTGATACTCTTTTAAATAAAATTAATCTTAAATTATCAGATGAAGTTATCATTTCTTATTATATTAATGCTTTTCGTAACTTTATAAAAACCTATGAAACCTTATTAGAATCTGAATCTAGAAATTTAGAAGAAGCTAAGAAAATAACTAGTAAAAAGAGAAAATCTATCATTTGGTTGAAAGTAATAGACCTAAGAATAAAGTATACTTAAATAATAATAGAAAAGGAAATTATTATGAAAAAAATATTCCAGGAAATAATAATTATAATAATTATAAATTTAAAAGGAATAATCCATTTACAAATAACTTTAGAAATAATTCCTTTACAAGTAATTCTAATAGAAATAATTCCTTTACAAACAATTCAAATAGAAATAATTCTTTTTCAAATAACTCATAGAAATTATTATAATTATAACAATAATTTATATTCAAATAATAATAACTTTCAAAAATCTAATAATTTGAGCCAAGGAATTGAGTATAGAAGAAATTCATTAAGAAATACTCAAAATTCCAATGATGATTTACAAGAAATAACAAAAAAACTTGCCGATTTAAAAATAAATGTATGTATAAATTGCCAACGTATAGGTCATATTGTTGAAGAATGTCCTGAATTAGAAGACTCAGAACATTTAAATTAATTTATAGAAGTAAGCAATCTCCCAGTATAATTAAAATTGCAAACCAAATTAAGATTTACATATATTTAGACATAATTTTATAATTCTATTAATAATTTACTTATTTTATAATATTTACTTTATATTATTTTTTATATTGTTATAATATATTACTGTTTAGTAATTATATATAGTTATAATATACTTTTATTATATTATATTATATTATATTAAAATACACTTAAATAGTAAAATTAACAATATATTAAATACATGTTCTTGAATTTGTAAATTGAAAGTGTAATTATTAAAGAAGGTTTATTGAAATAGATAAACAATTATATAAATAAAGTTTAATTAATAATTCCCTAAAAGAGTAAAGAACCCAGTTATATCATTTGGTGGAGATATCGATTCTTTTAAAGGGAAGGAAGTGTTATAATATTTTAATATTTTATAGTATAAATTTAGTGTATTGTGATTTATTATTGTTTACTATTTGATTAAAAGTAAACAAACAAATTAATATTTTTAGAAAAACGTAATATAAATAAATATAAAAAAAAAAAAAAAAAAAAAAAAAATTTTTTTTGAAGATGGCAGAAGAAGCAATTAAACAACAAAATAAGATCAACACCTTAAATTGTGTTATTACCCTTGATGATGATATCAAAGACGTTGACACTTGGTATCGTCAAATGTCTAATTGGGTAAGTCTTAATAAGGTGGAGGATAATAAAGAATTGTTTATTTGGTGCAACTTAAAAATACAAGGTAAAGCTGCTACCAAATTACAATATCTGGTTGCTTCTGAAGGTGATGATTTAACCTACCCAACCTTGCTAGAGATTAAGAATGCTCTAGCTGAACATTATAAATCTGAAGATGTGGACACCGAAGAACTACTAGAAGAGTTGAAGGAACTAAGAATATCAAGACATGAGGACATGAAAACCTTCAACTATAAATATTTAGAAAAATATGAAAAGTTAGAGGAGGCCGACAAAGTAGTCATATCAATTTCAGACTACTTAAAGTATAAAGGAAAATAACAAGGAAAAAGAAGTTATAGAAACCAGAATGTCACAAGAAAATGTCAAGTTGCACAAGAAAAATTTTTCTGAAAACCTTAATCCATGTAACGAATCATGAAAATGAGTAACCTGTCTTAGTGGTTAGTAACTAAGACTATGGTTCGAACCTCTCGAGTTCGAAACCTCTTAATTCCAAAATATCATATTTTTATTATTTTTATTTTTACCATAAATTTTACCAAACAAAATTATTCTGATTGGTTAAATTTTGGTCACTAAAAAAATTTTTAAAATTTTTTTAAAATTTTTAGTATAAATACGAGTGAATTTTTCTCAAAAAATTTTATGAAAATTCGAGTTATTATTAATAAATAAAAATAATTATTTAACACTAACTTGTAAAGTAGTTTTGTGTTCGATAATAAATTTTTATTTTACATTAAGAAGAAAGTATATTTTTTTATTGTTGTCGAACACTTCAGTTCTTGACAATAATAACTCCTAATAAAATATAACTTTATACCTTAGTGTTAAATTACATTTATTTTTATATTTTTTAATATATATACAAGTAAGTCAGTGAAACTTGTATTAAAGGAAAAGGTCACTAAATTAATAGAAAGACCGTATACTAATACAAGGGACGCTCTATGGCGCTTGAATAAATATTAATAATATATAAATAATTATAAAATTTATTATCAGATTTTAATTTTTTCTCTTTCTTTTTCTAATAAAACAAATTTTTATTTTTTTCTCCTTCAAAAAAAAAAAAAAAAAAAAAAAAAAATAAAATATTTTTCTAAAAAACCATATTTATTTTTTTAAAAAATTTTTTTCAACTATAAAATATTTATTTAATAATAAGTTTTATTATATAAATATTATAAATAATATTATAAATTCGCCTCCCTTGCTAGCGTGTACAGAAGTTGGGTTTTGATACCATAATACTCAATCCAATTCTGTCGAAGCTGATACTTGGGAAGGATAACCTGAAACTATTTTTTAGCTAACAATAAGTTAGTTGTTATAAAATTTTTTCACCGTTACCTTCTTTTATTAATTTTTTTAATTAATATTAACTCTCGGCTAAACAGAACCTTGAGAGCTAGTATAGGGCCCGTTGTAATTTTATTATAACGCGGTTTATAATATAACTGATTATATATTTGATGACCCAACACTATATAATCAGGCTTATAATATTTGTCTTAAAATTTTTTTATTAAATTATATAATTATATTTGAAAAAAATATTTTTTTTAATTGTTCCGATTTTTATATATAGTTTGATTTTATTTTAATCTATTTTATTTAACTTTATTTTAATTTCTTATCAACCACTATTTTTGAAAAAACTCACTATTCTTGAAAAAACTCACTATTCTTGAAAAAATTCAAATTTATCAGTCGCTATTCTTGGAAAAAACTCAAATTTTTGTTCTCTATTTTTACAAAAAAAAAAAAAATTTTTTTTCTAAGTCATGGAAGAAGAGATACTAAATAATGCTACTCTAAAGGACGGATTTGCCGGGGACCGTCGATTCTTAAAGGGATTCCTAGCCAAGGTTGAACTGGTCTTCTTACTGTATCCGGATCGCTACCACGACCACGAAACAAAAATTATTTATCTCATCTCTAGGCTATATGGGAACGCGATGAATTGGGCCGCCTCCCTGATAGAGAATGATGACCCCTGTTTGCATGACTATCAGGCCTTTGTTGCTAAACTTAAGGCATATTATGGAAATTGTGACGCAACATATGTAGCAAACCAGATGTTGCGCACAATTAAACAACAAAAACTCGGGGGTATTCGTGGGTATATACAAGAATTCAACAAATATTCGGACGAGTCGAACTGGAACGAAGAGGCCAAGATGGACGCTTTCATTGCAGGACTCCACAACCAAGTTGCAATGAAAATAATTGAAATGTTCCCAGGGCCCCGGAACCTCACTTCCCTCCAAATTGTGGCGTCCAGGATTGACTCCAGATTATCGTCCAGAAATATGTTCTACAGCAATAGGAATTTTAGTAATGGTTCCTATAGTAGAAAACAAAATAATTCAAATAGGCCTCCAAATCAAAATCAAACTAGCCAGAAAAAATTTGGACCCTTAAGCAAAGAAGAAAAAGAAAGAAGAAGAAAGGAAAATCTCTGCCTATACTGCGGCTCACCCAACCATAAGTTAAAGGATTGCAATAAGAAAAATAAAAATAAAGAAAGTATGTCTATGATGTCAATCCCAACTATGGCGTCAAATTCTAATGAGTCATCTTCAGAACGATTCACGAAGGAATTTAAACTCTCTTTTGAACTTTCACCCAAGATTCTCATTGATTCTGGTTCTAAGCTTAATCTTATCGATGTTGACTACTGTAACGACCATAATCTACCTTATCATGACGACGGTAATTTACCTAAAATTATTGGTATAGGTGGTAGTCAATCTATTTTTGGTATAACTCCGCCTCTTAATCTCCGTTATAAGGACCACCTTTGTCGAACCCAATTCTATGTTACTGATTTACCTGTTTATCCTTGTATACTAGGTCTCGATTGGCTCAGGGAACACAACCCACACATCGATTTCTCTTCAAACACTTTATCCTTTGTTTCTAATCATTGCCTTACCTATTGTGTTACGTTACCTACTAACGTTCCTGAATTTCCTGAAGAGTCTTCTGCTTTCCCTGCCATTGAAAATAATTCTCGTCGAAAAAAGTCTCGTTATAACAATATTCATAATAATTCTCGTAATAACAATTTCAGTAGGAACCATTCCGTAAATAATTCAAACTCTGATAACTCTCCTAACTACACTTCTTTTCTTGTCATTACCGATGAATCCAAAGGAAAATCAAAAAAGGATTCTGTTTCTGATAACTCCCTAGTTGTTAATTCGTTTTCTGTCTCTCTTGGTCCTTCAACTAATCCAAATTACAATTCAGTTCTAAATCAAAATTCTGCCTATTCTAATTCCACTTCTACTTTTAATTCTAGTTCTAATGCTACCTCTGTTCCTAATTCTCGTCCTACGTCTTATTCCCTTATTAGTTCTAATTCTAACTCTATTTCTACTTCCAGTTCTACTTTGAAATCTGACTCTAATTCCATTACAAACTCTATTTCTAATTTTATTTCAGATCATGATTTAAAGCTCAAACTCCCTGCTGAATTAATTGAATTTCTAGATGTTTTTAGTGAAGCTTCCGCCAACAAGCTCCCTCCTCATCGTCCGTATGATTGCCAGATAAATCTCATAGTTAATGGTAAACTTCATTATGGACCCATTTATCCATTAACTAATAAAGAAACAAAAGCTCTTGAAAAATATATAAAAGAAAATCTCAAGAAAGGGTTTATTCGTAAATCTAAATCCCCAGCTGGAGCTTCTATATTTTTTGTCTTGAAAAAGAATGGTGAACTTAGATTAGTGGTTGATTATCGTCCACTAAATGAAATTACTATTAGAGATTCTTACCCTCTCCCATTAATTCAAGATATGCTGGAGCATTTGGGTAAAGCTAAAATCTTCTCAAAACTGGATCTCCGCTCAGCGTACAACTTGATTCGCATAAAAGAGGGAGATGAATATAAGACTGCCTTTACCTGTTCCTTTGGACATTTTGAATACACCGTCATGCCTTTTGGATTGAAAAACGCTCCTGCCGTTTTTCAACATTTTATTAACGATGTACTCGAAGATGTTATTGGAAAGTTCGCCTATGCCTACATCGACGACATTATAATCTTCTCTAAAGATTATAATTCTCATGTTAAACATGTTAAGGAAATTCTTATTCGCCTCAGAAAAGCTGGACTATTCGCCAAACTAGAAAAGTGCGAATTTTTCGTTCCATATATCGATTTCCTTGGTCACCGCATATCAGCCGAAGGTATTTTCATGGATCCAAAAAAGGTTGATTCTATTTTAAATTGGCCTACCCCCACTTGTGTCAAAGAAGTTCAATCGTTTCTCGGTCTCGCTAACTACTATAGACGCTTCATTCCAGGCTTTGCCAAATTAGCTCATCCGCTTCACCTTCTCCTTAGAAAAAATACAAAATTTTCTTGGTCTCCTGAAGCTCAGTCTGCATTTGATTCCTTAAAATTGAAATTTACTTCTTCTCCTGTACTTTCTTATCCTAACCGAGAACTTCCTTTTATTGTCGAAACCGATTCTAGTAATTTTGCTATCGGTGCAGTATTATCTCAGAAATCACCCAGTGATAATGCTATCCACCCTGTCGCTTTCTTCTCAAGATCTCTTACTGGTCCAGAACGAAACTACCCCATTTATGATAAGGAACTTTTGGCTATCGTCTCTGCTTTGGAAAACTGGCGTCATCTCCTCAAAGGCTCTGACATTCCTTTCTCTATTTATTCTGATCATCGAAATCTTCTTTTCCAGAAAAAACCCGAAAAGATGACTCAAAGACTCGTTCGTTGGTCCTTGTTTCTCTCTGAGTTTAATTTTAAAATTTTATATCGTTCTGGTTCTTCCAATGGTAAACCCGATGCTCTCTCACGCCGCCCTGATTATGCTAACTCTACCGATTCTTCAGATATTCCTTTCACTGTTCTACATCCAGAAAATTTCTGTGCCCTTATTTGCTCAGCTTCTTCTCTTAATGATGATATTCTTTCAGGCTACAAATCTGATTCCTTTTACCATGATGTTTGTACCTACCTCGAAAATAAAAAGCCTCCAATTCCTCATCACCAAATTGACAAATTTTCTTTAAGTAATGGTTTTCTTCTATTTGATAACCCTATTTATGTTCCTCCAAACTGTCGCAATCATATCTTGAAAATCTGCCATGATTCACCCACTGCAGGCCATTATGGCATTAGAAAGACTACCTCTCTCATCGTCCGCGACTTTTGGTGGCCATCTCTTTCCTCTGATTGTAAAAATTATATTAGGTCTTGCGATATTTGCTGTCGCTCAAAATCTCCCCGTCACAAACCTTATGGCTTTCTTAACCCTCTTAATATTAGTGAACGTCCTTGGTCTTCCATTTCCATGGATTTTATTACTGATCTCCCTGACTCTGATGGTTTCTCCTGTATTTTAGTTATTGTTGATAGACTAACCAAGATGTTCCATCTTGTACCTTTCCATAGCTTACCTTCTGCTGTCGAAACTGCCTCTGCTTTTATTGATTACATCTTTAAACTCCACGGTTTGCCTAATGAAATTATCTCCGACAGAGGTGCTCAGTTCACATCTAAATTTTGGAAAGCCGTTTGCCAGTCCCTGAACATCGAACTTAAATTTTCGTCTCCTTACCACCATCAGTCCAATGGCCAGACGGAGAGAGTGAACTCCGTTGTAGAACAATACTTAAGATGTTTTTCCAATTATAAAGGTTCTGATTGGAAACAATACTTAAGTCTAGCAGAATTTAGCTATAACAATGCTGTTCAAGAGTCTACTGGTTTTTCCCCTTTCTTTCTAAACTATGGTTTTCACCCGAAACACTCACCTTTAATCCCTGAACAAACTAATGTACCACGCGCTGTTGAATTCACTAAAGACTTTCAAGACTTAATGAAGAAGTTAAAAGAAAATTTGAAAACTGCTATTGAAATTCAGAAGAAACAAGCCGACAAGTACAGAAGTAAGCCACCCAAGTTCAAAAAGGGTGATAAAGTTTGGCTTGATAGTTCTTTAATAATACATAAGGGAAATAAAAAGTTTAAACCAAGGAAACTAGGCCCATACAAAATCTTAGAAAAGGTAACCGAAGTTTCTTACAAATTGGATCTACCTAAATCCATTAGAATTCACCCAATCGTACATGTTTCAAGCTTGGAACCATATTATGAAGACAGTTTCGACCGAATCAAACCAGCTCCACCTCCTATTATTGTTAATGATGAAAAAGGAATATGAGGTAGAAGAAATTTTAGACAGAAGAAAATATTATGGCAAGATACAATATTTAATTAAGTGGAAAGGTTATCCTCTTTCTGAAGCATCTTGGGAACCAAAAGAAAATTTAAACTGTGATGAAATTTTAAGAAATTTTAACAAAAAATTTAACAAAAAATAATAGCAAAATAATACTTATTTTATTTTTATCAATATATTTTATTCTTATCGATATTTTATTAATATTAAATTTATATTTTATTTTTATCAATATATTTTATTAATATCAAAAAAAAAAAAAAATTAATAAATATAATAAATAAATTTTTATTTTATATCTTATATAGTCAATTTTATTAATGTAATTAAAAAATAATAATCCATGTAATTTTTTTTAAAATGTAATAATTAAAAGAAAATTTCACTCTTAGAATAGTTTACATTTTATAAATTTTAGTTTAACTCGAGATTCGTCTGGTATCCGAATCCTGGAGGAGGACCATGTAACGAATCATGAAAATGAGTAACCTGTCTTAGTGGTTAGTAACTAAGACTATGGTTCGAACCTCTCGAGTTCGAAACCTCTCAATTCCAAAATATCATATTTTTATTATTTTTATTTTTACCATAAATTTTACCAAACAAAATTATTCTGATTGGTTAAATTTTGGTCACTAAAAAAATTTTTAAAAATATTTTAAAATTTTTAGTATAAATACGAGTGAATTTTTCTCAAAAAATTTTATAAAAATTCGAGTTATTATTAATAAATAAAAATAATTATTTAACACTAACTTGTAAAGTAGTTTTGTGTTCGATAATAAATTTTTATTTTACATTAAGAAGAAAGTATATTTTTTTATTGTTGTCGAACACTTCAGTTCTTGACAATCCAAATAAAGAAAAATTTTTTAATAGTAAAAATGTGACACAAGAAAATAATAATATACAAATTAAGCAAAATGAAAAATTGGAAAGACATACCCAGATGGCCACTTCTAACAACATCGAGAGGTATGATATTACTGAAGATCTCTCCAAGACCAAGTGTAATATTACATTTTGTCAGGTTCTCGATGTTTGTCCAAAAATTAGAAGTGAATTAGCTAAAAGTCTTAGGTTAGAAAAGATAAAAGTCGTCAGCTCTATTGATTTCAGCGATTCATTTAATGTAGATGACGAAATCATAGAGAGGAATAAGAATTTATCTTTCAAAGAGGACGATTTAGCTTTGGTAAATGCGTCCGTCAATGGTGTACAAAGTACACTATTAATTGATTCTGGCAGTAACCTTAATTTAGTGTCTGCCAATTTCATTAATAAACTTCCTGGAGAAATCTCGCAAGTGGGATTTTGCAAAGGAAGAATTTATGAAGCTTTGGGTGATTCTACTATTACTGAAGCCATAGTAGTAGAATTAAATTTGTCCATAGGAAAGTATAATTTTACTTCAAAATTCTGTGTAATTGATAAAGACATTTCTTATTTCGATTTACTTCTTGGATTAAAGTCTACCGCCGATAATTACTTCTTTATAAATCCTTTAAATAAAACTCTATGTCGATTTAAAGATGAGCTGTCGTTTGATGTCCTTGCTCCAATTATAGATGATCAGGATGCTGATCAACTTTCCTGTTTCCTTTATTATTGTGGTACTGGTAAAAAGATAGTTAACGCTGTGACTATAGAAGATATGGCCGACGAAGAAGAACCAGTAATTCTAGATACGAAACCCCCGCCTGAAGAATCTGTCTCTCCCTGGCAGTATATACATTCTAAAGACTTTCTTAAAACTTTGGATGTAAAATTTTAGAGAACAATATTGATGTTATAGCGACGTCTACGGATGAACTTACGCCCTTCGATTTAGAACCGCACCATATTCCTTTAGTTGATGGTGCTAAGCCGTTTAAAAGCAAATTTTATCGTTTAAATAAGTTTAAGTCCAATATATTAAAAAACGAATTAAGAAAACTATTAAAGAAAGGACTAATTGTACCTGCTAAGTCTTCTTGGTCTTCACCTATTGTCCTTGTAGCCAAGAAGAACGGCAAATGGCGTTTATGTTTGGATTTCAGGAAGTTAAATGCCTTAACTCTTCCTGATACTTATTCATTACCCAACATCGATGAAATATTCGATAGTCTTGGTGGTTCAAAGATCTTTTCTACGTTAGATCTGTTTTCGGGGTACCACCAAATTAGAATGGCAGAAGACAGTATTGACCTTACTTGCTTTACTACAAAGTTTGGTAACTTTGTATATAAAGTAATGCTTTTCGGTCTTACTGGTGCTCCTGCAACTTTTCAAAGAGAAATGAATCGTATTATCTTTGATCTTCTTGGTTCATGTGTTTTTGTTTTTATCGATGATATTTTAATTTTTTCTAAAAGTATTGAAGAACACATTGAACATTTAAAAAGTTTTAAATATCTTTCGTAAGCATAAATTGAAAATCAACATTGAGAAATGTTGTTTTTTTAAGGAGGAGGTAGAAGTGCTTGGTCATGTAGTGACAAGCAAAGGTTTAAAAACAATGGCCTCCAAAACTAAAACCGTAGAAGAATGGACTAAACCAACTAATACTACTGAAATAAAATCCTTTTTAGGTACAGTTGGTTATTATAGCAAGTTCATTAATAATTTTTCGAAATTAGCCGCTCCTTTGAATAAACTCTTAAGAAAAAATGCTCCTTTCATATGGACAGAAGAACAACAAAGAAGTTTTAATGAATTAAAGAAGTCGTTAATAGAAGCACCAATCTTAGCTTATCCTGATTACTCAAAACAATTTTTAATTAGAACAGACGCTTCTAGAGATGGACTAGGTGGTGTTCTATTACAGAAGAAAGAAGATAACTTAGAACACCCAATTCATTACGTGAGTAAATCTCTCACAAAAGGCTGAAAGAAATTACAGCATTACGGATTTAGAAGGTACTGCTCTATATTTCGCAATTAACAAGTTTAAATCGTACATATCTGGAAATAGATATGAGACGATCCTCTTTACAGACATAAACCATTAATTGGTTTATTTAATAATAAAGAACCTCTGAACATGAGACATATTAGATGGTGTATTATCATCAGTATGCTTCGTGTTAAAATTGAATATGAACAAGGCAAGAAAAACTCCTTAGCTGATGCCTTGTCAAGAATAAAGGAAAAGAAATTGAAAATAAAGGAACAAGTAAATGGACAAAATAAAAATAAAGAAACTAATATTAAGGACAAAGATTATAATAAAAAGGAAGGACTAACACAAGAAAATTCTGGTGAAAAATTGGAATCTACTGCTTTGAATTTATTTGGAGAAAATAAAATTTTAGATTTTAATAAATTTAAAAATTCAAAAAATTTACCTAATGATAAAAAATTTTCAATTTGAAAAATTTGAGGGAAATCAATGGGTATATAGAAAATTTTGAAAAATTTAAGTTGGGCAGTGAACCAGAAAAATTTGGAGACAGTCAATATAAAAATTTTAATTCAAAGAATACCAATGATAATATATATGAAAATAAATTAAATAATATATTTAATAATATATTAGAGTATACTGAAAATATATACAAAATTATTAATATATGTGAAATTAATGAAAATAAATTGAATAAGTTATTAAATAAATTGAAATTATTTAGACGCGATATATTACAATATACTCAAAATAAATTAACAAATATAACTCCTATATATTACAATATAATCCAGGAAATGATTTTATGGATCCTACACATAAAAATCCAAATTTATGTGACATGAAAAAAGTAGATGAAAACAATTATAAGAAGATTATATTAATAATAGATAAGCTTATAGAAGAAACTTCAGAGAAGCTGAATAAAACGAAGAAATTCCATGTGAATGCAATCTTCAAGGAAGTCCAAAGAAATTCAGGAAATCAAGATAATGCAAGTAATAACTCCAACGAAAATTTAGAAGCTACCGAAGAACAAAATACCTTAACTGAAATCATGGAAAAATTTCTAAATGACAAAATAGTTGAGATAGAAGGAATAAGGTATTTTAAAGACAAGGATAATTACAGAAGAATCATCGATAAAGAAGAAGAAAAGGTAAAGCTGATATGGAAGGTCCATCAAATAGGTCATGAAGGTTTTGAAAAGACCTATTCTAGACTGAAGAAGACATGTTATTGGAAAGGAATGACCATGGATATAAAAAAGGTCATCTCTTCTTGTACTACCTGCCAGATGAAAAAACGACAAGAAATACCTGAGCCAACAGAGAAGAATGCCACTCAGGTAGAAGCTCCATTTACGCATTTAGGATTAGATATTATCGAGCTACTACCAATGACTAAAAAAGGTAATCAATACATCATAGTTATTGTTGATTACTTTACTAAATGGGTGGAAGCTAAAGCTACTTCCACAGTAA